>JAFVLL020004842.1:14572-102855 GCA_021397915.2 Tor tambroides | reverse complement strand
TACCAACCACAAAACATTTGAACGGTAATTTATATTAAATTAGCCTTATTATTATTTTTTTTTTTTTTTTTTCTCCACATGTAGCAGTGATGCACAATATATCAGTACCATTTCTGTTACTGGCAAATTTTTAATTAAATTTTTAATTTTTTTTAATAATGTAATTTTTCAAAAACATTTTAATTTATCGTATCAGTGGATATCGGAAATTAGGGCTGGGCGATATGGCCGAGAAAAATAAATAAATATTGCGATAATTTTTCATACAAGTCGATATTGATAATTATCACAATAAATTTCAAATCTTTATTTTTTCATTGTGGTTTTAAACTACTCTTTATAGTCAGAACATGACAAACACCTAACGTTTTTGAATTCTTTACACTTCCACTTCCAGTCACTGTCCCTTAACAAAATAAACATCTTAATAGAAAAATTAATTTCTTAGTTCCTGCATGTTCTAATGAGTGGGATTGCTTCAAATCATGAAACAGATTTGTGTTGCTTGACTTTGATGATGCATATCTTAATAATATTACAATTTTTTGTCTCTTAGAACTGCACATTTGACAGTAGCTTGAGTTAGGGTGCAGATGTAAATTTATGTTCATTATCAAAAACAGTAAAATTGTAAACCTCATTTTTATATGGTGAAATTTAATTATTCTGAATGTTTGAGTTTTATTTGATTATCCATTGGTCTTTCATAGTAGCATACACTTAGATCATGATAACCACAGTTAACCACATATATACCTCAAGAACCATGGTAAAAATGTATCTATATGGTTTCTAGGTATTTGTATAAAAAAAAACAGTAGTCTAAATACATTTACTATAAATGCACAAACACTATAGCTTAATCATAAAAAAATACTGTAATTATATTCCATTAATACATTTAATACATGTCTACATTAATAATTTAATCAAATTCGATATCTCACATTTCTGACAAAATACCATGATGCAGTTAGTGTAACTACAGTAAAACCGTGGTAAATGATGGCGATTTTTAAGACTGAAAAGCCTTCTGACTGCATCGTTGCGCATAGTGTTTCTCCTGTTTGTCAGTGCTGTTTCATTTGGCTTTAAATTAATAATGAAATAATTTAAATTTTTAATCTTTTGTGTTCAACCGCTTCACACTGTATCTCACAGTGCTGTTTAGTGCTTGTGTGACCAAGATTTATCAGCGAGTAACGCTCTAATAAGCCGAGTGAATAAACGCTCCGTGTTTTAAATAATAAGGCCGGGCGCCTTTCAAATAAGTTGGGCTGTTTCGATCCGCTTTTGGCGCATAAACATTTTAACGAACATTTATCAAAGTTCTTGTTTTATCAAGTAAAACTATATTGCAATAATTATCATTATTTTATCGCCCAGCCCTATTGGAAATTTAATTGTGAAGCTGGTTTTTAAGCAACAGGGAGGCAAAAACAAAGAAATATTAGGCATCTTTTTAAAGGACAAAGCAATGAATCCTGCTCTTACAAATTTACAACTGCAAGTTGCTTGTATTTGAAAGGATGTGCAGTTTTCATTACATCTTAAAGCTGTTTAATAAAGTCATTATGTGTTATGAATGTACTGTAGTTGCGATTACAAAACAAGCTGAATTTATTTAATGAACTTCTAAAGAGAGATTTTTATTAAATATCAAAGAATATTTGATTACTTAGAAGATCCCAATGCTTATGGGCCTTAGTGCCAACTATCAGAAATGATCATTGTACTCTTACAGAATGCGCAACACACTTAACACAATTATAAGCATTATCACTCTATGGTTGTGTCTCTTAACTCACTTTAATCAGGACAAAGACGAGCACAGGGACAAAGTCGTCCGCCCCAGGTACAGCATCCTCATTGGCCAGGCTGAGCAGGTTCATAATTGTGGAGCACATGCGCAGGATACACTGTACTTTATCTCGTGGGGTCTTATAGGCGTTGATGGTCCTGATCTCAGCCTGTGCTGAGGGCCATGGTGCCTCTTTCAGATACACCTGCAAAGATTCACACAAAGATCAAACTGCTAGATTTCTGTCTTTGTTCCTAACTATATTCTGAGATGTAGTTCAAATGGTTACCTCTGGGATCTGCAGGGCTTTGTGATTGGCCGTCACCACTTTGGACAGACGCTGAATGTGCTCCTGGAATAGCCTTGAATAAAGAAGAAATACCATTAACCACTTGTACCATTTTCTCGTGCAAATTAACAAAAATCACAGCCATTTGAAACACATTTAGTGTTTAATATACAGGCATAAACAGGATTTTTGACCAATGAGATTTCATCATGGGCAGGGCTATCCAGTGCAATGTGACAAAGACAGAAACCATGTGACAGACAAAATGTCAGACAGATTAGTATAGAGGAGGTTGCTTCATGCATCACATCTGGTTTAGAGACAATATGGAAATTAACAGGAATAAGGAAGAAAGATTTATGAGTTTTCCTCACTCGTCTCTGTGGATGTCCCCATCCTGATTGGGGTAGAATGCCAGTTTGAAGATGCGGTTCATGACGCTGCGTTCGATGGCCATCTGGGCATCCTGGAGCTGCTCTTCACTGGCGTACTGCCAGATGGCATCATGGGCCATGGCTCCATACAGGTAACGCAGGAAATCCTCCACGGCTGCTGTCTTATCGTCAGCTGCTGTGCAGCCCTGAAATGCTGCAGAACCACGATGAAGGGGAGAGTAGTTGCTATTTATGTTACAAATGATTATATTTCAAGTAAATGCTGTTCATTTGTACTTTCTATTCAAAGAACTCTGAAAAAATGTAGCATGGCTTCCACAAAGTATTAAGCAGAACAACTGTTTTAAACATTGATACTAAGAAATACATGAATAAATGAATTCTGAATAATCATGTAAGACTGAAGGATCCTAAAGACAGAAGTAATGGCTGCTGAAAATTCAGCTTTGCCCTTAAAAGACTAAATTACATTCTACTACATATTCAAATAGAAAACTGTTACTTTAAATTGTAACATTCTTTCACAATATACTGTTTTTACTGCATTTCTGATCAAACAAATGCAAGGCTTACTGAATACAAGAGACTTCTTTGAAATGAAATACTCTTAAGCAACTTCAAACTTTTGAACAGTACTGTATTTTTTTAAATTACTTACAACTGTTATGTTTCTAGTCTATTAATGAGACTGCAACCTGCCTGCAGTTCTATATGAAAACATCTCAGACATCATTAATACACTAAACTACAGACTAGTTCTTTAGATAGGTGTGTAATATAAGTCACTATAGTCTGAAAAAGGCTAACCATGCATACATAACTATACAATTATTAGCTGTAAAACACCTCAGCTCTAATGAGACAAATGAGAATGCTCTGAGAATGACTCAAACTGACTCAAATGCACTGGATTTTTCAGGATTTGGCAATCAACACCAAAAGTACAACTACAGGCAGTTCTCATATTCATAGAGATGTATATAGACCTTTGATGAAGTCAAGCATCTTTGACTCCATGTGTTCCAGGAGCAGTCGGACGCAGACAGTGGTAAAGTAGCGGTTGGCCACTTCTTTATCTCTCAACACTCTCTGCAGGAGACGCTCTAGATGAGCCTGAGAAGTCTGCAGGCCTTGCCTGCACCGTGTCAGATAGGCGATGTACGGAGCCCGCTTCCTATTGCACAAAACCATCACAGCGCTCATTATGGAGTCATGCCCAAAAATATGTCAGCACAATCTTTTATTAAATGGTGATTCATAGTTGTGTGTAAGAGAAGTGAGTAAAAGAGAGAAACAATGTGACAAAGTTAGTGAGATATTAAGAGAGAGAAAGAGAGAGAGAGAGAGAGAGATATGTGTGTACCTGTAGTCCTCTGCCATGGCAGTGAGCAGTTTTCTGCAGGTGCGGGGGTCGAGGTGGCTGACGCAGCGCGTAGTCTCCTGGATCTGAGCCATCTGGTTCTTATCCTGCAGGTTAATGGCCTCCGCCAGCTGCACCTTCAGAAAGCACACGATCTCGTTGTCTGAGGAGAGAGAGGAGACAGGGGCCAGACATAAATGCACAGCGTTTTGAACCTCAAAACCTGCCGAACAGCTACTTTCACCCCATGTGTACAGAGCTACAAAAACTTTAGTTCAGATGAAGGTTCTGTTTAAACAGGACTGCATATCAGATAATAACAACAACAATAATTTACACAATAAAAAATTATAATAGTATTATTAATAATAATAATAATGATTATCATTATTATGAACACAACATACTGCATATTTTTATAAGTTATTATTATAAATATTAAAATAACTTATTGTGTCTCACTAATTATTAAAACAACACTAATAATTACACATTTTTTTTTACTAGTTAATAGTTTTAACTATATAAAAGGAACTGTTTTAAAAATAGCATTCATTTATTATCATCATTATTATTATTATAAACTAAACATATTACAACTTTTTAAGAAGTGTAGCATGAGGCAAGTATAGATAACAGAAGATAATATAGATAATAAGTAACCTTCAGGATCTGCATGGTCTGGTAGACCGTTACGTGTTGTTGCCGGTGGAATGATGGGAAATACAACTGAATCCGCAGAGCACAGCGCCAGGCGTAGCTTTTTCTTAATATCACTACAGAGATACAACAGATAGATTATGCACACATTACGTCAAAATTAACTCCTCATTCTGATTCGGTTAAATGTTCATTGCCATTTTGGTTTCTGAGATTTGACTCTCAGAATGTACTGATTTTACTTTCAAGAAAAAAAAAAAAAAGTGTGAGTGAGAGTTTGTCTAAGCGACCTGAAGGAGAATGTCTTGTCCTGAGGAGGCGCTGTCTGACTGGCAGAGTCTGGAAGGTCATCTGCAGAGATGTTCTGCAGAGCTTCATCTTTAGGGGAGTCGTGCTCACTGTCTCCTTCTCTACAAGGATCTGTAAAAACACAGAGCAAAATGGTTACAAAACAGTAGACGACAGACTGCTTCATTGCTAAATTTTGTCTAACAGATGAGAGTAAGAAGCAACATAAGCAGTGTTGAGGAAACTATTTGTGACCCCGGACCACAAAACCCTCATAAGGGTCAAATTTGAGATCATACATCATCTGAAAGCTGAATAAATAAGCTGTATGGTTTGTTAGGATAGGACAATATTTGGCCTAGAGAGTAACCATTTGAAAATCTGGAATCTGAGGGTGCAAAAAAAACTAAATATTGAGAAAACTGCCTTTAAAGTTGTTCAAATGAAGTTCTTAGCAATGCATATTACTAATCAACAGTTAAGTTATATATTTACGGTAGGAAATTTACAAAATATCTTCATGGAACATGATCTTTACTTATTATCCTAATGATTTTTGGCATAAAAGAAAAAAATCGAAAGAATTTCTAATTTGCTACAATGTATTTTTGGCTATTGCTACAAATATACCCGTGCTACTTAAGACTGGTTTTGTGGTCCAGGGTCACATTTTAAAAACTGTAGTCGCTACTCTTAAAGTAGTTAAAGGAATAGTTTACTGGAATTACTGCAACTATTTCCTCACCCCAATGCTGTTCCAAACACTACAAGTTCCTAACAAAAGCTATTTTATTTCATACAACAGTGAAGGATTTAACATTTTACAAAATAAGGAGAGGAACTTCTACAACTGATTCCCTGATGAATCTGTAAATTATTCTTGTTGTAATGAAGTTTATGCCATATCAGCTTCACAGATTCAACATCGAAATAAATATAAAGAATAAAATAAATCATTTAATGTAATTCAACTTAGAGAGAGAAAAAAAAAAAAAAGACTAAACAATTTTGTATATTTATAAAAACTCCATAAAATATTATTTGTGATGAAAATTGTTTCACTTTTTAAAAAAAGGTGTCAAAACAAATCATGTTTGTCAGACAAAAAATATATTCCACAGCAAAATCTGTGAATTATTTATGCAATTCATTCTTGATATATTTACATGAACCATCCGCAGAAACCAATTCACTAAAATGAATTGGACATTGCTACACATGAGGGGACGATACCTGAAAGGACAAGATACAGTATCTGTATCAGACTACCATAAAATGCTAGAAGCATCACTACTTTTAGATATTTACTCCACAATACTGAAGAAAGAGGGTGTTTCTATAGTTTCTATATAAAGTATGAACATTATCATATGACAAACCTTGTCCAACATAAGATCCAGCAACTGCCCCATCACTGTGGGTGGGTCGTTTCTCCATGATGTACTTGTACTTGTCCATTATTGCCTCCGCTGACTGGGTCTTAGAGCTCTGCCTGAACACTGAAGGCTCATCTGGTATACCTGAGATGCAATACACACGTGATGAACTTGGACAATGGCTGCAGTAAGTGTATGATAAGAGTTAAATGAAATCAGACCTTGTGGTAGCCTCTCCGTTCCTTGCTCGTCTTTTTCCGGCTTGTCCCGCTTTCGGAGCCCCCCGATTGGCACTGCAAAAATGAACAGGAACAGTTATTCTCACAAAAATCTCACAACGCTGTAGCCATGTTCCTACAGGAAGGCAAACCTCAAGACACGGACCCTCTCCGGTCCACTGTACCAAATGGACGAACATGCTTTGAATGCTTTTGCTCCACGCATGAGCCACTACCAAATATTCAATTATGAGGAACTAAAACAGGAAGCATGTCACTACTAAAGTGCAAAAACACAGATGTGGGCCTCTGTGCTGTAGAATGTCATGTGCATGTGAAGGCTGTGTGCAAAACAAACTCATGAGATTGTCTTTAAATGACAAGTCTATGAGTTCTGATACCAACATCTCAATAGTTACCAAGAACAGTAAAAATTTCTTGACTCTCAACACTAATTTTGATCCCACAACAGAAAGTAATATGCTAGAAAACAAGCTTGTTCTTTTTAATTTAATTTACAAAGTTAAATACTTTATCAAGTCAAAACTAACATGAATAATAATAAAGTATTTTTCAGTAGTTTTTGTAGTTTTTATAACCCTACAGCAAATTCAACCACTACAAAATAAATTATGGAAAATCAAGATGGCTGCATGAATGAAAAGATGAAGCTTGACTGTGTCACGTCATAGCTCTAGCCGTCACGCAGTGGTGAGGAGAAGTCTACAGGAGCTAGCAAACATTCGGGCCTCTAGTGTACAGCGCTAGACTGAGTGGGAGAAAGCTTGAAGAGTGGGTTACCTGGGAGTTCACCCTCTGCAGTCCAATAGAGCACTGTGTGAGGAGGAACAGACAGCAACAGACAGGGTTGTGCTTCACAAACCACAAACTCTTCGCCCAAGCCATGCTACATGCTAATTGCTAATGAGCATCAGAAAGTTAGACCGATTCGAGTTGCATTTGGGAGTTTGACTGTCAAAAAGTTTGGGATTTGTTTTTTTTGTTTTTTTGAAAGAAATTGATACTTTTAATCAGTAAGGATGCATTAAATTGATCAAAAGTGACAGTGAAGACTTTTACAATGTTACGAATAAATGCTGTTCTTTTGAACTTTATATTCATCAAAGAACACTGAAAAAAATTGATAAAATAGAAGATATACTTTATATTTTAAACATTTAAATGTACATGGCAATTCCATAAAAACATGTTTAACAGTGTTTAACAGTCAAACATCTGAGAGAAAAGAAAAGCCAATAGACAACACTTGATTTTTAAAATGAATAATATTTTCTTCTTAAAAAAGAAAAATAAAGACAAATTCTTATCCAATTAGAAATACTGATTCACATACAGAAATGAAATAATCTGAGCACACAAAAATTTTGCACATTTAAGGAAGTCTTACAGATGTAGGGATGCACATTACAGCAGTGACCGTAACAGTATTAGCCAATATTAATGTAATCGATTTTATTGCCATCATTCCATTTGGACCAATAATAGGAAGCAGATATTACCAGCACGTTTCCCCCATTTAAACAGAATACTACTTTTTTTCTAAACCAGCTATTTCCATATTTAAATACAATTTTCTAACCACTGACCACAGATCCACAGGATGAAAGCAGGCATGTATTAATTATAAAAACCTTCAGGGAATAAGAGTTGGGCTCCTCACCTTTAGGAATGGCAGGAACAAAGCGCTTCTTCCACCAGGGTCTGTTCCTATCAGACTTCTCATCATCACTGTCCTTTCTGTCTTCAGACTGAATGCACACAAAACATGATTATTTAAACAAGTAGTTCACTCAAATATTTTCATTCTGTCAATTACTTGACCTCAAGTAACTCAAACCCTGAATGCAGAAAAAAAAAATCTTTTTTTCTGTAACATAGCTGAGTAGATTGAGATTTTTTTTTTTCCAGAAATTACAATTTCACATAAAGGAAAACTCCACTCATTTAATTCTGATAATTTAATGAATAAATAAATATATAAAGAAATAAAGAATGTAAGTGTAAACTGATCAAAAGTAACAGTAAACAAAAGATTTAATATGTTTAATATGCTTTTAAACTTTGAATTAATTTAAAAAAAATAAAATCATGGTTTCCACAAAAATATTAAGTAGCACAACTGTTTTCAACAATGATAATAATAAGAAATATTAATTGAGCAGCAAATCAGCATATTAGAACAATTTTGAAGGATCATGTGACTCTGAAGACTGGAGTAATGGCTGCTGAAAATTCAGTTGTTTTGCCACCACAGGAAAAATTTACATTTTTAAAATTTAATGAAATTGAAAACACTTATTTTAAGTTGCAATAATATTGATACAGTAGTGCAAGTCTAGATAAATCATACGGATTACACAAAACTGATAAATCCATCTCTCTCACCTCTCCTTTGAGTGAATCCTTGCTGGGAGAAGAGGTGGGTCCTGTGGAATAAGCCCCAGCCGGGTCTCTCTCCTCCATCATGGTCCTGCGGTTCAGTCCGGGATCACTGTTGGGTCTGCGGCCAGCGGACACCACATCTGTGCTGCGGCTCCTGACCAGCCTTTCAGGGTAAGAGTGCCTCTGCTTGGGATGCTCCAGGTCACTCTGCGTCAGGTGGGGGGCAAAGAGGGGCGGACGAGGCTCCTGGTGGCCCGTTATGCTGGCCTCTGGAATGGGCGGGTCAGGGGGAGGGTGAAGGGGCCGGGGATAGTGCACCTTTGGTCGCACGATGGTGCCAGTTGACGAACCTGCAAAGACATTTGAACCAAATTTAGAGGGTCTTTGCTTTTGTATTTAAAATCAAGTCACCGGCTAAACTCTATACCTGTGAGAAAAACGTTTTTGCCTATTGATATTTGCAAAGTAACCTCCAGTTCTTGACAAACAAAACTAGAGCCAGGGTCGTGACATGACTTCTGTTCAACTGGCATTCATAAAAAAGGCTGCATGCACACCGTCAGCAGGAGTGTGTGTGTGTGTGTGTGTGTGTGTGTGTGTGTGTGTGTGTGTGTGAGAGAGAGAGAGAGAGCGCTTGAGAGAGCTGTCAGAGTCAGACAGACCTCAGGTGAAAGTAGGCCACCTGTTCCAAGGGTACGGCATCTCTGCTGTGTACCTTCCAATGCCAGCCCTGTGCCACTAGCTCAGTAGGGACGGGCCGCTGAGCCAAAACGCCTGCAGTGAGGTCTAGCAACCTGTCATCCCCTCACCTTGCCCCACACAAACGTATTCTCACAATGTCTCTCCAACACATTTATGCAACTTTCCATTGTAGATTTGTAGGCTTAGACAGACACAAATCAAATTTAGCCTTTAAACACCAACATAATAAAACCCTCTATTTTACAAGAATGGGCCATAATAGGATAGAAATCTGGCAAGCGCTTGCTTTATTTCACAGCACACACACAGTTTAGTGGGCTCTTGTCATTAGGCACATTAATGGCACTCCTTTCTAGCTTTTACATGTGTAAGTACTGCATTCTACAGCAGTGCATGCTGGGAAGTGACATTACCTTCTCCTGAGGAGAGGGGATCAAACATGGCCAGCAGTGAATCTGTTTGAGAGGGTGCACAGGATAGACTGTGAGCTCCTAGAGAGGTGGAAGAATGGAGAGGTGCATAAAGGGAAGTAAATGAGTGACAAAGGACCCGTTAGTCCAACACCAGAAATCCTAAGAAACATATTTAACAGCTGTGCAGGATAAGATTTAATAGTGAATAAAAACATGTTAAAGACACATATTAAACATATTAAAATAAAAAGTTTTACACTCCTTTATAGATGTATTCATAAAACTCACAACAAATTTGATTTTAAACTTAAAGATGCACCAAGTTATTACATGTTTATCTTTTAACAACTGATGTGTCAGCATTATGCTCTCTGCTACTCTTTTTAAATAAACTGGTGTGCAACATAAGTAGACATTCACTGGAAAAATACAGATGCACTGATATTAAAATCAGTAGTTATATAAAATGTTATAGCCAATAACATTAACTATTTTTAATGTTTTTGAAAGAAATCTCTAATGCTCACCAAGGCTGCATTTATTTGTTCAAAATACAGTAAAACAGTAATATTGTGAAATAATTTAACAATATAAAATAACCGTTTTCTATTTTAATATATTTTAAAATGCAATTTATTCCTGTGATAGCACAGCTGAATATTCAGTAGCCAGTCTTCAGTCTTTACTCCAGTCTTCAGTGTAAACAGCAGTTATTTGAAATATAAATCTATTGTAACATTATAAAAGACTTTATTCACTTTTGATTAATTTAATGCATCCTTGCTGAATAATAATTCTTTCAAAAACTTACTGACCCAAACTTTTGAAATTTAGTGCAAATGTACTGTATGTATATATATATATATATATATATCTGATGAAATATTTTTTTTTAAAAAAATCACTAACAACAGAAATGGTACAAACACATAGTGGCAAATGTTGTTTGAATTAAGTTTAATTGAAGATGAATCATCTACCAGCAAGGGATAACAGCCATGCTAACCAGCCAAACCTTGACTTCTTGGCAGCCATAATGAGGCCCTACTTGTATTATGCCCCTCAGAAGAGCTTCAGATGTTCATATCTTAAGGAGTAAAACTTTCTTAGAGCATCTTTAAGTACAAAGCACAGTGAGTGAGTGTGTGTGCGCCCATTTAGTCACTTGATTGTGTGTTTGTACCATGAGCAGAGTCCTCTCCATCTGGACTAGTTACGGAGTCTTTGCCTCCAAAATCTGAGCTGCACTCTGAGCGTAGGTCTTCAATCTTATTGGGGATGTCCTCTGACGTGGCACTGATCCCTGCACAAACAACATGTAACAAATCAGCAAAACCTCCAACTATAAATCACAGAAGGAAACATATTACCTATAGAGCTGTGAAGTAGTTTGGTTTGTCAAAGAAGAAATTTTGTCATGACATACTACCTCTGATACAAGGAACAAATGACCAAAAAACACTTTGTTCTGCTGCCTTAGCAAAACGAGCCTATAGTTTGACTGTGCATATATCTCTCAGTTCTACAGAATAGTTCAGAGAGTAAGCAAAAGTCTAGCGTTTAAGTGATGGAGTGGTGGCCAAGTTGAACAGCCAATCTCATTTCAAGCTCTTCATGGAAGCAAAGAAACCATGCCAATGCTCCCTTGAGCACACAAAGAGGGCAGGAGAATCCCCAGGGAGGTCAGAGTAGGTGAACAAGAGATGGAAACGGCAACAATGAACGAAGGGAAAGGCGATCCATCTGCCGAAGTCCTCAGGGAAAACTCCCAACAAGGAGTCTGTCGGGAGTTTGCTGTTTTGTTACATGGCTATTCGTCTTCATCAGCATGTCAGGGAAGAAGAGTTGCTGAATACAGAACTCAACGAGGCAGAGAATAACATTCAAATGTGACATCCAAGATGTTAAAACCTGGACTGTTGAATTCTGCAAGTTCTCTGCACAATTCTGTGATTCCAGACTGACCGCTATTGCTCATTTCAACACTTTTGTGTATGTGTACCTGAAACGACACTGAGTCCCGGGGTGCTGGGTCGGGAGCTGACCTCTCTGACCTCGGTGTCATCTGAAGTGCTACCCACACCTGAGCAGCTCTCCAGCTCCTGCAATCGTTCCTCCTGCTTCAGGTCTGCAGCTTCTGCAACACAGATTCATTAACTGTAGAAAACGGTGTATCCACACACACATAAAGACACCCAGGGCATCCCCGTGGAGGGCTCTCATTTACGTGCTCATTTGTAATAATGCAGGTCTCAATTGGTCTTCGGAGTCTACTTTTCCACTGCCTAGAACCGAAACAAACCCCAGCAAAGGAAAAAACAATCACTCATTCTCTCTAGTGTTTGTGATGCAAAACGGGCAGGGAGACAAGACCACACACAGACTGCCGTATGCCTGCTATTGGCACAGTCTGGTTTTACATTATTCCTTATTCACAATTGCATGATTCATAACATACTGTAATCAGCCCAGCTTACAGGATTATCATTAACTAAATTTCAGTAATGGATACCAATATTATTGAAGTTTACTGATATAACAGCAAAAACTAATATGCTACTTAACACACTGGTTTAATTAAAGAGTTAAATGTTAACCATGTTAATTATCAAACTAAACTCAAACAATGGAGAATGATCAGGAATAAAGAACAAAATTAAAGAGTAGTGAGTGATGTCAATTAAAAAAATTATTAAGCAGGCTGCATTGACACTTTAAAGCCCAAAACATACTTCGTTTTTGCACACGTAGGCTAGCGTATGCATACAGTCAGACACGTAGCCTTTTAAAGTATACTCCATTTGACGTTGTGAGTGAATGTGGGCAGTCAACACATGCCGTCTTGAAAGCTTCATACATGTCTAGGGCTGTGACGATAACCGCATTACCGCGGTAATGAGATGCCGACCGCGGTGTTGAGGTCATCACCGCACTTTTTTTGCAAGGTATTCGCAGGAGGAAGCTAGAGGTCTGCATTCCGCGGGACCCGACCAGATTTCTTGCGACACGGGATTAAATTCCCGAATAAAACACGTAGCGGTAGGTAATTCCTGGGGGTAATTTGAACGGGATAAAGTATTTAACAATATCCCCTGCTCCCGACGTCTCTTATATCTGCGCTTTACTAATCTTGACCACGCTGCAATTTCCATTTATCAGTGCTTCTGTGTCATGTATTTATTGCGGGGTTCAGCGAGTATGTGCAGTATGAATCAGCTCGACAGAACAGGCAGGTTGTCGATGAGTGACAGAGCAGAATAAGTATGGCAAAGCAAAGTGTGGATGCGCTGTCCTTGAAAGACGTTCATCTTGGACTGGAAAATAGTCAGTTTACTGCTAAGAAATCCACGTCAGGCAAGTGTGACTCGGGATATTCTTCTCAGGGATGTTAAATTGTTCGGTTAAAAAGTGATTTAATTTCCCAATGTCTGCAAGCCAACGGTTTTGTTCATATTTTGCTTATAAATTTAAATGACAGATGTCGGGGGGTTTTTTTCCTCTGCGACACTTTACTGTGTTGACAAAATGTTAAACGAATTTTGTATTTTGACAAGACGAATAAAAATAACAAATAGGCTACAATTTTTGTACAACCTACAGGCCTACATTATTTTTTTTTCTCTCTGCGACACTTTTTCCTAATGTGTTGACAGCAAAATGTAAAACTAATTTGATTCTGGACAAGACGAATAAAATAAATAGCCTACAATAAAATAAATTTTGTGCAGACTACATTTTTATTTGTTATCTCTCTCTCTTTCAGGAGTGGAAATTTAAATGTGAGATTCTGGAAACGAGATATATATTTAGCGGGAACGGTCGGGTCAGAAAGAAAATTATTCTAAGTGGACAGCGGGTGAACAAAGAGTGAATATATAGCGGGAGCGAGTGGGTGCGGATGCGAAATATAACCTTGCGGGATTGGGACTGAAAAAACAGTTTCACTTAAGCGGCCCAGTTGTACAACAGCCGAACACTTGTACAGACAGGCTAGCCTCATGTTCCCTTTTTATGTTGCACTTTGAAAAACCCAAATCAGAAAAAAAGCTTCTTTTATGTTGCACTTTAAAAAGGTTGTTATTATAAATGTAGCCTAATTAATAGTTAAATAATATTAATGACATAGATAGATAGATAGATAGATAGATAGATAGATATATATATAAATTAAAAGTAAAAATGATAAAAATGGTTAATTCAAGTTAATAAAAACCTATCTATCTATCTGGTTTATTGTCAGGTTAACAATCTCAAGGGAATATAGGTCATGGGGGGTGGTTTGGGAAACCCTGCACTATAAGCTATAGTCTCTGACAGGTAAAGTTAATAACTGCCATCTATGGACCTGGTACATCAGTAGTATCTGGTGACAGGATATGTGTTACTAAATTGTGTATTTTAGCATGGCTGTATTCATATTTCCCAGCAGCCAGGAACAAAGCTACATTTAATAAAGAGCTTCAAGACTCTCTTTAGTAAAGCGAAAGCTGAATACTAAAACTCTAACAGAGGTCACCAGAAAATGGGCAGACTTACACACTGAACCATTCTTGAATGGGTTCAGCTCTCACCTGAGTCACTCGGCAGAACCTCCACACTCCACGCCTCGCTCGTCGTCTCAGAGATGGTAGAACCGTATGGGTCCAGAAGCACCGGCAGACACAGCATGCTGCCCAAGGCGTTCTCCGCCGCAGCCCCTGAGGAGAACACACACATAAGAAACACATGGGTATGAGGCGTCTGTGATCTAAAGCAGCAGGTAGGCAGACTGCGACAGAGTTGGCCAAAGGTTAATTGCAGCCTCCCTCCACACACACAGACATGCGCACGCGGTATCATCGGGGTTGTGACTTTGAGGTGTGGATCAAGCCGAGCATCACTCATAACCTCATTATTCTCTCAACCAGCATCCCACACAGCGCCTCCTCTCTCCGAAACACTCCCAACAGGAGCTAACGCCTAACAAGGCAGAAGAATGGAGATGGAGCGCTGGAAGGGGAGGGGGAGAGTGAAGAGCTAGCATGGCGGGGGGGTGTTTGCATGGCGTGGGGCGCTGATGACACGTGAAACGGAGACTGCCGAGCCCGTAAGGAAGTTTCCTCCACAGGTCACGCCCTCCCACATACGTACGCGCACAAGGGCAGGTTTGGTGGGCCTGTGAGAGAGCTTTCCTCGCGGCCCTGTTTACATGAGGCAGGGGGCTCTGGGCTGCCCGTCTTTCAGGTGCATGATTAAATGAGTGGCACCCGCAGTAGTGAAACAATTAGAATTTCTGCCTCATTATCATGGTAATCTTATCAGTGGGATAATGAGGTATTAATGGATATTTAATGTGTATCTCATAACCCAATCCCTCGGAGAAAACACATAAGGAAATCGCTGTAAATTCACTTAATGATGGAAAAGTCCCCCAACACCATATTCCGAGGAATGAAAAATGGAGGATGCAAATGAGAAGGAACCAAGGTCAATAAGACTGCAGGGACTGTGTGAATGTCAGAGATGGAGGCGAGAAAGAGAGAGAACATGGAAGACGAGGGAACAGAATGAAAAGAAGGGGTGGAAGGAGCGAGACTGACTGAAAGACAGGAGAAAGAGATGGAGAGAGAGATGGAATGCGGTGGGATTAAATGAGAAGCAGTTTTAGGTTGTTCTGCACATCCCTCTGTTCCTGTACAGAAATTTTACAAACACTTGTCATTTTTAAGTCAATAAACTTAACCCTATAGTCTTGATTTAGGAAAGGATTGAACTAAAGATTAAATCTATTTAGCCAAGACTGGGAGTTGGAAGAAATGCACTGCCATTCAAAAGTTTGGGATTAGCAAGATTTTTTTAAAGAAGTATATTTTGCTCATCAAGGCTGCATTTATTTTATCAAAGATAGCGAAGGAACAGTCATATTGTGAAATGTTATTACAATTTAAAACAACAGTTTTCTATTTTATTATACTGATGCAAAGCTGAATTTTCATCAGCCATTACTCCAGTCTTCAGTGTCACAAGATCCTTCAGAAATCATGCTGATTTATTATCAATATGTTGATTTATGTTGGAAACAGATTTTTTTTTTTTTTTTTGGTGATTTAAAAAAAAAATAAAAAAAATACTGATCCCAAACTTTTGAACAGCAGTGTACATTCCCATATATTTTGGAAACTGGTTTCAGATTTTGTCTGAATGAGCATTATTGCAAAGTTTGAAATTTGAAAGTATATTTCAATTTATAAAACCTGTTACATTTTATTATTATTATAATGACTTCATTTATAACTATTTAATGTTGTTTAATGGCATGCAAATATTAATGAAAATGGTTAAAATGAATGACAATTGATTTGTAAGAATGTCTTCAAAAGAAAAACCTAATTACAGAATGTAATTACAAAGACAGTATTGCATTCTTCAGCTCCTTATTTGAGAAGTGCAACTTTTCAGCTAACCACAAGGTGGCAGTAAAGGGTTTGCTGGCCACTATGCCAAAAGGAACCTTGTCTCACTGTGTAATTTGTCTAACTTCTCAAATGTGTAATCTGCATTTGAATCCAAAACAAAATGTCAAAACCAACTTTAAAATTGAAAGCGAAATTTCAGTTGCAAGGAGAGGAAAAACTACTATTTACGGTTATACAAACTTTATATCATCTATATGAAACTAACACACTACAAAAAATGCATACCATTATAATTGTAGCCATGACTGCAAGATTTGCAGAAATGCAATTGTACCTGCTATCTCCTGCAGTCGGTCCTCATCCATGTTGGGATCAAAGTCACTGCCCAGGACGTCAGTGCTCCAAGTCTCACTGACCGTCTCAGAAATGTCTCTGTCATCTGTCAGTCCCATCATGTCCCGAATCTCAAACTTACGCAGCTTATCGTCCAAATTATCCTGTGTAGTGGCTACATAAAGAACAACCCAGAGTAATAATCAAGCTACACCAATCTAATCAAACATTTCTACAAGAAACCATATTTAATTCTTTGCTGGAGATGGTGAAATAAAACACATATTCACCTTGTTCATGTTCCAGTAGCTGCAAGGCCTCTGCGCCATTGCTACCAGATGGCCCTGGTCCTCCTTCTGACACAGACTCCACCTCCAAGTCCAAAGAAGAAACTGAATTGGAGCGGTTAGACGGCCCTGCAGACAGAACACATTTATTTATATTAACTTACTAGCTACTACTAACTAACTTAGTTGATGGTTTTATCCAACAGAACACTTATTGCAACAACAGTCCTCCCACAAGCAAAACAAAACAAATTTAAAACAACAGATAATATCCATGTTTGGGCTTAATGTTCATGTCTGGATAAGATGAAAGAAAATGAAAAAAAAAAATTTTTTTAAAAATCAAATCAAATTAAGTATAAAATAAAATAAAAGAGATAAAGTAGCAATCTTTTAAAATATTTTATTTTATTACAAAAGGTAATAATGGAAAAGAAATGCCAGGTGGATATGGGACAGTTCATGTACAAGTGAGCCATCTGCTGGTTGTCTGGTGAAAACCCACCCTCAGAAATGCCCTCCAGGTTGTCACTGCAGAGTGAGAAGCGCAGCGTTTTGTCAGGTTTGCCGTGCAGTTTGGTGTCATCAACAGGGGCGTCTCCTTGTCCACCGTCTCCAAGATGCAGAGTCAGAATCTACACACAGACACAGCAGTCACATACCAAATCACTATACTTGTTAACTACAACAAATGGACCTTCACAGCATGACATATCAACAGAAGATTCTGACCTCGTTTTCAGACATCATCCCAGGTATGGTCTGCAGTGAGGTTCCCAGTGAGATGACTAGCACTTCCTCAGGTGTGACCTCCTGCAGAGACTCTTGGGAGCTGGCTTCAGTCTCACCCTCCTGGGCCATGTTAGATCGGCTTCGGCTGCGAGAGCCTGCTGGGTGAGGAAGAGCGGGAATGGAGACAAACTATTAGGGTTAGAGGAACAGCAAGGCTGCTAAGTGGGTTAGCAAAAGCCTGCATGAGCATTAGCACTCACAAATGTTTAAAAACCACAACAGTAACATACAAGTGAACAAAGTTTTGAGAGAACTGGCAAAATAACTATTAAAGATTACACTTTAAGATAAACATGTTTTGTTCCAGACTGCTTAAAGACAAATTGGATTCTTTTTATGGCTGATGAAACCTTTTTTTTTTTTTTTGCAATATTCTAATGTGTTGTAAAACTTTGCATCATTCATTGAAACCGGAATGGATACAACAAAGCAAACAAATCAAATGAAGAAAACAGCTAGTGTGGAATAAGGTGGAAAAGGTGCAGGTACATCTTACAAAATTTATGACACTCATAAATAGTCTTGCTTGTCTGAGCAACTACAACTACATTTCTATCGCTAGGGGCGAGTAATGCAGCCCAGATGTGCTACAGCGAGAAGCAAAATGCATAGCAGGGACACACACAGCAGACACAACGAGCGCTGGCAAAGCATGGGTGAAGCGGTGAGAGGCTGGACAGGGGTATTTGTACACGTCGGTCACGGCAGAGTGTCAGGGTTACCCACCAAATGGGGTTACTAAGGGTATATGAGCAGACAGGGCAGTGGCAGAGGGCTCCCAACACGTTATGGCTGCCAACTGTTGTCCTGATGATCATTGGCAGCAAGGCAAGAAAAAAAGGTGTAAGAAACAGAAGGAGGAAGTCAGAGAGTTGGTGGATAAGATAAACAGTGTGTAAAAGATCAGTAAATGAGTGTAAGATCAGACAGTAGTTAATTAATAGAAGACCACTAACTAGAGTGAGTTGTACAGAGGAGATTTTAGATGTTTCAGCATCTTCATGACTCAACTCTTAAACCTCCCATGCTCAGGACTGATTTTAATATATTTTGAATAGATTAACATGTATCTAAGCTAAAATCATTATGCTCTATGCAGAAAAAAATAAAAAAAATAAACAAACAGGTATATTGGGCAAAATCAATTTTAATACTCTTTTTATATTATTTTAAATCAACACTTCTTTGACCTCAATCATCTTGGACTTATTTTTTCCTCTAAGTTCATTTTAAGATTGCTATCTCCAAGAAAAAATACATGGGATGCCAGCTAAGATTTTATTTTTATTATTATTATTATTTTTTTTTTGTTTTTGTTTTTTTGTTTAATTAAAAAAATATATTATTATTATTATTATTATTATCCTGTCTTATCAGAACAACAACAAATAGCAGTAGTATTATCTGATATATCTTATTATTATTATTATTTAATAATCTTCTATATAAATAACATTTAGTACTTATTAGGGCTTATTTTTTCCTCTAAGCTCGTTTTAAGATTGCTGTCTTTGTGAAAGATACATGGGATGGCAGCTAAGATTTTTAGTTGAATTCTAACAATTATTATTATTATTATTATTATCCTATATTATAAGCACAACAACAACAAATAGTAGTAGTATTATCTTGAATATCTTAGCAGTAGCAGTAGTAGTAGTTGTAGTAGTATTAGTATTTAATAATTTTATTTAATCTTTAATAATTAGTAGTAGTAGTAGTAGTAATAGTAGTGGTATTATCTTAACCATAATAATAAATTTTTACTGTCAAATAAATAAATGATGATGATGATGATGATTATTATTATTATTATTATTATTACTACTACATCATTTATCATTTAAATCGCAAGAGTGCATCCTCAACTACACAATCATATGAACAACCTTCCTTAGTGCACAAAACTTACTTTCCATATGAAAATCACTGAAAGTAATGATACTTGCAGTTCAATAAGTGAGTCAGATGTTAATTCAATACCCTTTTTGACTGACTCAGTAGAATGAAATAATTGATTCAATTTGTTTGTTTTTTTAACAATTACAAAGAATAAAGAGTAATTTTTCTTGAATCAGATTATACTGAACTGCACTTTCTGTAATCAGAGGGTTAGTCTTCAAAGAATCTGCAGCAATCAACATGCAGTAAAGTTAATGTAGAAGGAATACCAATAGGGAGTCTGTTCTTTTTGTTGGCGGGTGTGGTAGCTGGAGAGAGCTGGGGCGTGTTAGAGGGCGTGAGCTCCAGGCTGTTGCTCTTTGTCGTGCGGGACTGAGGTACATTGGCTATCAGGGTTTCCAGAGCCAGGTGGTCTTCTTCTCTGAGCTGATCTCCTGCAGTGACACTACGCACAAAGTCCACCTGAACACAGACATTAGGTTAAAGACTTTTTTTTTTTTTTTTTTTTTGCACAAACATGCTATCAAGCAATCACTCCAAGTTGATATTCTGTGAAATAAGGCTTGCAAAGATGTACAATGAGCTTTCTTTATGTCTTAAGGTAATTTTTTAACTCATTCCTAATCAGTGCTGGTAATTAAAGCAGGTGGGCCTCATTATTCAGCTATCATCATTAGTGAATTTCAAACAGTGAGTCTAATGCAATAACAACAAAGGAGTCAGGCTAATTGGCTCAGTAAATGACAGTGTGATGATGAACATCTTGCTGCTCATGCTGAGAAAAAAAACACAGGGAGGCGGAGGGTTATTGGCTCTTGGCAGTGTTGGGCAGGAAGAGTTAAAGCATTAGGACTGTAAAGGTATGCAGTATGACTATTACTGCTATATTAATGGGACGGGTTTGGGCATGTTCTGCTGAGGTTCGAAAGAGGGTGAGGTAGACGAGTCATTTTTCATTGATCTGAATCTTGTGTAACAGCTGAGTACAGTAAAAGCACTGAGATATGTTTTGATTAGGGCTGTCAAGTGAATAAAAAAAAGGGATTATTCATCTTTAATTACATGACACGGTGATTAATTAAATTAACTGCAAATTATTGCACATCAATATTACATAAAAGCTCTCAAATGAAAAAAATTCAATGCTCTACCCATCTGCTACAATAATCTAATGTCTTTGAATTGACACTACAAAAAAAAAAGTGGCTGTAGAAGTCAAATTGTTTGCTTTATTTCCATATCATTAGAATAAGCCTGTCACAGGCCTAAAGTCCACAGTAATCTATTGTACAAATCAATCCATCTTAGGGTTAATGTTTTTATGTGCTTATTCACATGCGGGTCAGTGGACATGATTAAACGTGTTCATTTTAGTATCATATTATATTTTCTATAACTGTACTAAATTACAGTTTAAATGGACAGTCCTAGATTAGGTTAGGTAGACTAGTTTGTGAATTGACAATGTTTAGGACATCCCACTGTCTGCTAAACTAAACAGATTCATTTTAATAGAGCTGTTCAGAAAATGTTCAAGCTATAAACATTTTCATAAAGCCTTAACACTTCAGGCAGGAAAAGGATGTGAAACTGCAAAGGAATTCTTATATAAAAGTCAACTTATTACGAAACTGCAGACCAATACTTTAGAGGGATGTGATTTCATTGTGACCATGTAAACAGCCCATTAAGATCATCTGCACTTTTAATGATGTCATCATAAAAATCATATGAATTTAACTTCCTTCCACACATCTCTTTCTTCACTGCATTACATACCAGAGCTAGAAGCTGATTATGAGTCATGTAAACCACCGTCCGAGTGAGGCCCTCCAGTAAATTCATTGACGACATAGGTGGAGTCTCGACAGCTCTTCCACCAATGACGACGTCCAAAAAGGCAGCAACACATGTCTAAAAAGATAAAAAAAGCTAACTGCAATGAGTGAAACCACAAATAGAATCTTGGGACATGTTAATGAACTATTTAACACTCCCTGGTTATGACTGGAATAGCGTACTATTCACACTGTTTGTGTAATATGCACTTTGTGCAGTATGTTAATATTCTGTATGTATGGAATACCCAGATGACATTTATTAACCTGTTAACCTGCACCCCCCATTTTGGGCCTCACAGCTGAAAATGACCTACCTAAATTAAAATGGTAACATTTCCTGACAGTAATGTGCTACACACACAGTTTAGGTATCTTTGGAAAGAAGACACTCTAGGCTTTACATCATCCAGAGTTGATAATGCTCAAAAAAATAAAAAGTTATAGACACTGAAGTGCCTTGAAAATGTTTTACAACACTGAATGTTTTTTTTTTATTTCATAAACAAATACATGAAATAAGTCCTGGAGCAATCCAGAAAAGTAATGGGTTGAAAGTCACATGTCTAATGAGTTTATATTTCAAATTTGAAGACGATACCATGAAAAATGAGATTCCTGCAATCATTTTTCTGAGAATATTTCTAGTCCCCCCACCCCCGTTTGATGAAAATTACCACCAAATGTACTGAAGAATTCCACAAACTATTTTAGTCATTATACATAGTTTTTCAATTATAAAATAATAGACAGAATTTTAGACATCATATAAGTGATTTATTTGAGCACTAAAAAATACAATAAGAATAATTTGAGTAATAAAAAAGAAAAAAAAAAAAAGAGAAGAATTTGCTTTGTGTCTAGTAGCCTACATACTCAATACTCTGACTGCCAGAGATAAACTGATATTGCCAGACATTCACACTGATTGCAGTCAGTAATCACACGCTGATGTCCGTCAATAGAGATGATAATAACACACATCATCAATAATAGCCGGTCATTGACAGCCGTCATAAAGTCGGTAATTACACGCTGATGTGCGTTTATAGATGTAAATCATGCATATGCAGTCACGTTCTACACAAGACACACACACACACATATGGTAAATGTTGAAAAAAAGAAAGAAAAATACTTATTTGTGCAAAAAGGCGATCGCTAAGTTGCGCCCCCATCAGATGACAGGAGCGTCACAGCGTGCGTCACGCGGCGTCACGAGAGAGCGCCAAATTCAAATAAACAATATTCCGCGGATCTGTGACTTTTTTTTTGGATGGTTTCATTCTGTTTGTAAAACTGTATGCTACAAAACCGTGTTGTTTTTTTACCACCAAGACGCTGTTTTTGAGCGTAATTTATTCCATAACGGACACAAACAATAACTCTCCCGAAGAAAAGAAACGTAAACAAAGGAATATCCATCCAAATTACAACGTTATTGTTTCGTTGGACTAAAAGTGCTGGAAGAGATGTTGTTCTGTGGACCCTTACCTCTCTAACTAAACCGGGATTTCAGCAGTGGACGCGTTTGTGACTCGTTATTACAATGATAATGGTACGTACTGCTTTTTTATTCTGCATGTTTTGATGTGTACTGCTTACACAAATGTAGCAAATACATTCCTTATAAGCTTTCAATCGAAAAACAGCGATCTATCATCGATGCTTGAGGCTTAGACCTTCAGAATGATATATAGTTTGTCAAGATTAACTTTGTCCCATTTCATTTATTCTATTCCAAAACAATGACGTGCAAACAAAGAGCGTTCGGCGCGAGATCGTCCTGGTGCGGGTTAACAGGTTAAAATATGATTTACCTTTTAAAATAAAGAGTATGTTTTTGTGGTCAAATTGTATTGATAACCATGAAATTTCACTGGAGGTGGCTGGTTTCTGCTACCAAGATTTTGCTATTGTTACCATACTACATTGGAAACCGGCTAGTGTGCAATACGCCAATAGCCTATTTTCATCTTCATATAGATGAGAAGTGTTTGTTTGTTTGTTTGTGTTTAACACCATTCCAGCTCCTGTGGCTATTTTCATATAGATGAGAAAGATAATATATATGAGAAACACAATCAGAAAAAAGGAGCTTTATATTTCTGGGTTTGTCTCTTACCTTATCAAACTTGGATAAACTGCTTTTACGTCGAGGATCTCCATCATCTGCATCAGACATGGCTAACTGCTGCAACAGCTGCCCCACCTAAAACATCAAATTAGATGTCATTTTTTTAGTATATATTAATATTACAGCCAGACATGAACCACACAAAATATTTGTGTAAGAAAACGTATTCTCAGAGCTTCATAAAATTAAGCATCAACCACAGATGTCATTTTAACAATCCTCTTACTACCTTTCTAGGCCTTGAACCTGTATCTCTCAGATTTTATCAAAATATCTTAATTTGTGTTCAGAAGAAGAACACTGGTCTTACGGGTTTGGTACGACATGAGGGTGAGTAATTAATGACAAAATTTTCATTTTTGGCTGAACTATCCCTTTAATGAACTAACATTTGACTCATTGAACTGCAAGTCATAACTTTCATCCATGTTTAACTTCAGAAACAGAACCTGAAGCAAACTGAAAACACACACATATATATATATATATATATATATAGATAGATAGATAGATAGATAGATAGATAGATAGATAGATAGATAGATAGATAGATAGATAGATAGATAGATAGATAGATAGATAGATAGATAGATAGATAGATATAGATAGATAGATAGATAGATAGATAGATAGATAGAACAGAAGGTTCAAATGCTCACTGATACTCCAGAAGGAAAAAGGATGCATTAAGAGCAGAACTTTTGAACAGAATGGAGATGAGTAAATTTTTATTATTTTGCCTAAATATCATATTTTTTTCATTTATTACTGCCCTTCAGAGGCTACAGAAGATACTTACATGTTTCCCAGAAGATAAGTTAAATTTACCCTGATCTTCAAACTCAAAAAGTTTTCACCCCCGGCTCTTAATGCATCGTTTTTCCTTCTGGAGCATCAGTGAGCATTTGAACCTTCTGTAATTGTTACATATGAGCCCCTCAGTTGTCCTCAGTGTGAAAAGATGGATCTCAAAATCATACAGTCATTGCTGGAAAGCGTTCAAATACACAAAAATGCAGAAAAACCACAGCATTTGTGGGACCTGAAGGATTTTTCTGAAGAACAGAGGGCAGTTTAACTGTTCAGGACAAACAAGGGACTCATGAACAACCAGAGGTTGCGTTAGACTTTAACATTATCCGTGACGGACAGGGTCGTAAAAATTCTGTCAATCTAATATTGCCCGTCATTTTAATTTTCATATTTTAATTATAATAACACATTTAATTGCTTTTATTTTTGTTCATGTTTTCATTTTTAATAATGAACCTAGAGGACGAGCATATAGGCTTATGCATTTATTTATTTATGAAGAGAACAGAGACTGTGCGTCACTTTTCATGTTCAACAGCACACCCCGCAGTTACAGCGGAGGCCACTAAAAACAATGAAATACGCTAGAGCTGGGTAAAAAAAACAAAACAAACATTTCTCTATTTTAATGGATTCTTATTATTATTCTTATATCGATTCTCCTAACCAATAAATCGCAATAGGCTAACGTTAAGCTTTTTTGCTTTATTACTTTTGTTATGAAACAAAGTCTCAGATTTCAAATTCTGTCCATTTCATTACGAAATTCAAGCAATACCGTTTTGGCACTCTTTAATGTGTCGTGATAGATCGCTGTAGACACCTCAGAACAAGCGAAGCGGCAGTACATGTGAACTGGTCATCTCTTTCGCTTTACTAGTGGATACTCGCCTGTGCGTAATCAAAGGCATAGCAAATGTCAGACAGTTTTATTATTGCTCTGGAGCTGATAATTCCGCGCTGTGCTGCCACACTGGAGCGCACTTGCCACCAACTGCACAGGAGTGGGAATTACAGTTATAAATTACAATAGATCACCCTCAGTGTAATCTGTCAAAGTGACTGACGGCCTTCAGATTTTTCTGTCACTGCTAAAAAAAATTCTGTCAATGACGGAGAATTTTCGGTTAACGCGACCTCTGTGAACAACTATCAATAAACAAAACAAAACAAAAAAAAACAGCTGTGGATCATTCAGGTAACAATGCAGCATTAAGAATCAAGGGGATGTAAACTTTTGAACAAGGTCATTTTTTATAAATTCAACTATTACTTTCTCTTGTGGACTATATGTAAACATCTTTTATGCGAAACATCTTATATCTTATTCAGGACAGTACTAAAACAATAACACGCATTTTGTATGATCTCTCTTATTTGGTAAAATAATGAACATTTTGCAGATTCTGAAAGGGGGATGTAAAATTGACCTCAACAAACAAACAAAAACAAACAGACAGACAGACAGAGAATGTGTACATTTTAATATGTAAAAAAACTGTACTACTCTCAGCATTTTAAAACTAGCTGACAGCAGTTGAAGTAAGACCCTTATTACAGTTGTTTTGTAATATACTGGTAATGATGCAACACCATTATACTCTACCTGCATGAGGTTGAAACGTGCCACCTCATTGATGGGCGCATCTGAGATGATGCCGTACTGCTCAGGGTTGACGATGGCTGGACAGATGAAGCAGGTGAGCAGCAAGTCGGTGCACATCGTTCTCACCTCCCCGACCTCTAACCTCTCCACTCGTGCCAGGGTCTTATACATCTGAGATACAATCCAGCGCAGGCTCTGCGGGAAGCAATAGGTGTTCTGCTTCAGGTAGCCAATAAAGGTGTTGACCAGGGCCACCAGCTTGGCCTCATTGGCTTCTACTGCTGCCTGAACTTTTCTGCGGTACTCATCTGTGCCTTTCTCCCCAAACAGACGCTCCTGCTGGGCTGGAGTAAAGCGCTCTATCAGTTTGGCTGGATCTGTCTCTAGATGGTCCTCGTCCTCCACCAACAATTGCATGATGGGCTCGTGGAGGGTTGCAGTGAGGAAAAGCTTAGCTGAATACAGGCCCTCGGAGAAGAGTTTGAAGAGGATGCTGAAGGCACACGTGCCTCGCCGTAACAGACGACGAGGGTTGTCACTTTCCTTTAGCTCAAATTCCACTAAATAACGTAGCACCTGGACAAAGTAGAACAGCACAATGTGGTATGTGGTATGAATATCTAATCCTCAAGAAATAAAATTAAAAATAAATAAATATATAAAATAATAAATTTTTAAAAAATTAAATAATTACATATATTTAAATGTAATAATGTATTATTTATATGTATTATGTAAAATATATGTATTATTTATACATACATATACACACATATATGTGTGTGTAATATGTATTATTTTATGTATTATGTAAAATATATGTATTATTTATACATACATATACACACATACATATATGTGTGTGTGAAATATTATATATATATATATATATATATAAAAAACAATAAACTAAAATAAAATAATTAGAAAAATCTATTTCTACCACTACATATATATAACTTATGTACCTGCAGCAGGTAGCATTCATCCTCTTGCATGATGCAGTTGCCATAGAGCGAGGTGAAGACTGTGTGTATGACCCCCTGTGAGTGTTCATGATTGAGTCTCTCTCCTGCCACCAGACAGGATGCCACCAATCGTGGGTTCTCCCTCAAACGGCCCAAGAACTCCCCATAGATGCTCTCTTGAAAGCCCAGTGTCTTATAACCATCCACAAACTGTGTGTCCTCCAGAACCTTGGCATGCTGACAGCATTCCGCAGGAGAGGCCTCCGCACTGAAAAGGAAAGAAATGCATTCAGAGAACTGGACTGCAGAGAATCGTGATAAAATCTGATCACGCTGGAGGTGCACTGGAATTAATGTGCAAATGCAAAAGAAATAAAGAAATATCTAGATACTATCTGCTGGCTGGTTACTCCAACTATTCAATACAAGTTTATAAAATCCCAACTGAATATCAAAGTGGCTCTCCTGAACAAACTTGTTTCAAGAAGTTTCTAGCATCAAAAATCTTGAAAGAAGTTTGCCAAGTTTAGCAAAAGTTTACCCAGAAGTCATAATTTACTCACCCTCATGATGTTTCAAACCTGTATGACTTAATTTCTTTCAACACAAACAAAATAGAACTTCTAGAGAATGTACAGGCCTCTCTCTTCCATATTTTGAAAGTGAACAGGAATGCAGGATTTTATACGGGGAAAAGTGAACATTCTTGCATAAGGGAACAACATGAGGGTGAGTAAATGATGAAAAAACTTTTTTATTTTCAAGTCTAGAATGATAAAAGAGAGAATTAGTCAATCAGCTGTCAGAACTTGCCAAGGCAGAATACTCATTTGGCTCTTTCCCTAGTTTCAACCACTGAGATAATCCGCAATGTGATCTTAGTGATTCTTCCGGTTCAGTTGATCAGGTAATGAGTCATGAAAGAAAATCACGAGGAGAGCCTGCTGGTTTTACTGGTCTGGAGTGCAGTCACCTGGTGAGGATAAGGCGATCAAGGTTTATCCTTTGTTGTTTGGCGATCCAGGCTGCGCGGTAGAGCCTCTCTGCTGTCTTTAGCACCTCATTGTTGAGCCGCTGGATGAGCTGCTTCTCTGACGCCACGTACAGCCGCTCCTGCTTCAGGTGGTGGGCCAGAGTGTGAATGTCTGGCTTCACCATCGTTCAGCTCAGCCACGGCGCTGAAGGTGGACAGCAGGACAAGCAAATTAGTGGCATGGCAGGAGTATTTACAACAGCATAATATCAGTAGAGTATGATGTAAATTCAGTACAAGAGATGGGTGGATCATGAGCAGCAGCAACTGAGAAGTATGATGTATTCAACAGGGTTCAGAGTAGGGTTGTGACGGTGAATTTTCCCACCGGTTAATCGACGTGTGACAACACCAGTAATACCGGTTAGTGGGGATAGTTTGCTAGAGTTTTCCCTATTTTCCTAGCTTTTCTTCTCTTTTCTTTTAAATATCTTGTAAATGCATGTGCGCATATTACTTTCACTTTCGAATTAGTGGCAATTCGGCGTCAACTGATTGACAACAACAAAACGGTACAACGAAAAACTCGCTTTTATTAAACATAGAATTTTCAATTTATTAACAAAATGAATAAAAATATACCGTGCTATAGGCCTGATATAAAACAACAAATAATTTACACAAAGTTTAAATAAAAAAATAAATAAATAAATAAACAAACTGAAAATCAGTAAACACGGTGGAACCAAATAAATAAGAAACGAATGTTCCAAAATCAGCTTAGACAAGCGGCAAAAATCATTTTGGTCGATATAATTTATAATTTTATTTTAATTAATATTTAAGAAATTTGAAATCATTTGAAAATTGATTAAAAAAATAAGTGTAAAATAAACATACTTGTACTTTAAATGACAAAGCATTTTCCACAAATAAATAAATATTTAATAAAAATATAATTAAAAAGTAAGTAAACACTGTAAACAACAGGGCACTCAGTATTCAGGGAAGTTTGTGTGCATTGGGATTTTGGGAATCATTTTTTTTCGAATAAAGCAAGTAACACTCATTTTACATACAGCACACAGTCAAAATGACATGAATTCGACAGTGGGTAAATGCATAAAGGGCAGCATAATGTGAAACCAAGAGTTTAAAGTTTGTCGATTGCACGTCTCCAGTGAACCCCGGTCTGCATTCAATTCGCACGGACCGACCGTCACGCAGAGAAGACGCGATCATGATCATCATGCAGGACATAAGGCCGGTACACACCAAGCCGACGGTCGGCCGACGGGCAGTTTTTGTTCGTCGGCCGACTAAGTTTTCTCAGTGTGTTCCGCACCGTCGGCTGAAGTTGGTCCTTGTCGGCTTGTTTCAACATGTCGAATCGGCGTCGGAGCTCGTCGGTCAGTCGGCCCATCTGATCATTCTGATTGGCTGTTCAGCTGGCGAACCAGTGTGTGAGAAAGGCGTAGAATGGACGTGCTACTTGGCCGTCGGTTGTCGAGCGTCGGCTTGGTGTGTCAGGGCAACTTCGGACCCATGACGCTGCCGACGTCGGCCAACCCCGCAGTCTGCTTTCGTCGCCATCGGCTTGGTGTGTACTGGGCTATAAATGGACACTTCAAAAGATCTCACAACTGGATTCGAGATCTTAAGTTTGCAAGGTTTGTGAAATTAAATATCCATTAGTCATTCAAAGTTGTGTTAAAGTGCCTCTATTATGGGTTATGAAAGGTTCATATTTTGGTTTTGGGTGTCCCCTACCATAGGTTAACATGCATGCGAGGTCTAAAAACACTTTTATTTTCTATAATATGCATTTATTTTTAATTTATTTGCTCAACGACTCCCAAACGATTCGTTCAACGATTCATTTTTCCAAACCCCTCCTTTGTGTGACGGTGACGCCAATCTGCGGTGATTGGTCGATTTCATTTAAAGCAGTGTTTGTGACCTTTTAACACTCCAAAAGCGGCACCTAGTGGCAAAGAATGAATTTGCACTTTCATTCAAACCAACATGAAAATCCAAGTTTTCCCAGGTCTGCGGGTGCAACAAGTGGGCGGGCAATATGCTATGCTGATGTTTCATTTTGACGTCAACATGAAACGGTTTGGGATTCGTTTTAAAAACGACTCGTTTCAATGATTCAGAGTCGATTCTTTCTTTTGAGAGACAATAGCTTTATACACGGTGCACTTTCAGATTTAAAACTTTGCAGGATGTTTTCATTCACTAGCTGTGTTACACACTGCATGAAAGGTAATTTTCAAAAATCCATAATAGGGGCACTTTAAAATGATATAAATGCGTATTTGCTGAATGCTGACGGCAAACGAGAAAGTATTATGTTTGCCTTTCTACACCTAATGATATAAAAGCAATCGTTACAATATTTTTGTATACATTTTAATTCCTTAATTTCACCTCGGATGCATCGGCCAAACAGAAAAATTTACCGACCGATGCTGATATTTGAAAAATAGCAAACATACTTCAAAGACAAAATACAATAGACTTCAGTTGGAACAGAGACCATAATTAATTAGACATGGAATTAAAAAAAAAAAAAAAAAAAAAGGCTGTGAGTGATGGAGAATTAATGTGCTCTTCCTGTTGTTCAAGACAAAATTAAGTTAACTAGAATAAATCTACTAGACATTTTGCAGTGACCTGGATAACAGGGTTTTCAAAGACAGTCGTATATATGTCATAGTGTATTAAGTTCCTAACATGACATGTTTAATTTTCTGAAACTATGTTTAAGAGTCTGAAGATTTTTGCAAACTAAAAGTTTGCATGAAGATACATGTTAAAATGCATGTCAAATGCCTATACAAAATTTATGACAGGCTGTGCATTTTCATTCACGTCAAATAAAGCTATTTTGTCTAAGGTTCTCAAACTGATTGTTCCCTGCTGTCTCAGCTGTTCACAATTTTACTTGTACCAACAAAGAATGCATTTATATTTTTGTAAAAACAGTTTACATTTTTAAACATCATTATGTCACACCAGTCATCCCAGTAAGTCAGCATGGAATAAGAGGTAAAAATACTTCTGGGAAGTAAGCAGAGGTATTCATATAGCAGCAAGTTTGGTTCCTTCTGAAGTGTAGTGTCACTAGTGTGGTATAACTTTTCACAACAGGGATTCAGTAGTATACTCTCATTATAACAGCTGGAGAGCACATCTTAGAATTACACATACTGTACCTTAGTAGGATAAAAGCAAATGTGTCCTATTATGAAAGTAAAATCACTACACAGAGTCAATAAACAGAGCTGCTGAATAGTGCAAATCCAACTGTGCAAGACAAATAATCATGCCTAAACAGGAAGACCGTTCTATTTCCTCTGAGACAGGAGAGAATAGAGCAATTTTCCTACAGGGAACTTATGAGACTATAAACACGGACATACAGCGTAAGAAAATTGCATGAATTTTATAAGGTCCAAAGGGCATGCTGAAGTAAAGCATTTTTTAATTACTTCACCTTTTTACCCAGAGTCAGCACACAGCAATGGCAACTACGCATTTAGCTTCAATGCGTTTCATTTAACCTCATGAAACTGCCATAAAAAGAAGCAAGGCATGAAATGCATTATGTTTATTTGTTCTGTGTGCAAAACAGATGTTATGAACAAACTGTGCCAAAATCTTTGACCAAAATCATTCTACTGGTAAACAAAGACAGCACTGAGTATTAAGGATTATACTGTACAGTAGTAATCCATTGCTAAATCATGCACGTACGTAATGACAATGACAATGCAAAGACCACATAAAATCTTTTAGACAGTAACCTTCAACGGTCAAGCGCTTCTGAGAAATTAAAAGAGATGGAGCATGCAATTTGCACTTAGTTGACAATGTATTTTAGGATTGTGCCCAGATCAAACTAAATTTCTAATGCTGATGTTACTCAAATATAAACTCCATTATACATATGTGAGACACAATGTACGATATAATGTGAATAAACCGAAAATAATACAGTGAAGGACCAATCAGAGTGAAGTGTTTTAGAGCCATGTGATAGTTAAATGTGTATATCAATCAGTGTTATTATTGTTAATTTATTCATTAAAATATAAATGTTAGAAGAAAATCTAAACTCAATTTAAAAAAAAAAATACAAATTATAAATGTTGCCTTGGAATTTAAAATTGAATTTAAATAAGATAAAGCTAATATATAAATATAGCTAAGATATAAATAATACTAAAATAAACAATACACTGATGTTAATCAGCATACTGAATATATCAAAGGATACTGATGTTAAACTCAGTTATAAATGTAAAAATATAAATAAATGAATAGATGGCTTAAAAAGTGTAAAGCACAAAAATTTATCAGCTTGGTTGAGAAACACGTGCTAGTGTGCATATTATAGCTATAACTCAATTACAAAACCTGGCCTACCGTGACCTGACAGACACTTCATGCTTCAAAAATGGCCAAAAAATAATATGCAAATCACATTAGTCGCCTATGCTTTCTCACATAACGGAGGGATATAGACAAACAAAAAAAAAAAAAAACACAAGACCCATTTAGTCCCTCTCTCTCTGTCTCACTCACACACACACACACACACACACACACACACACACACGACTACTGATGTACACACACAAACATTCAAACTTGAGAAAATGCAGAAAATTCGAATAATTTCTTGGACCATTCCTCAGGCACAAAGAGGTCTTTGTAAAGCACAGTTACACAGGAGAATGTGGGATGAAGAGCAGCCCAGAGACGCCCCTGATGGAGCCCGGGCCCCTGCGCATCCGTAAAAGCAACCCGCAAACACAGAGCGGAATATCAGTACATCCGTGGAGGCCTCTTGTACCACTCACTCCTGAATCAGCTCAACCTCTTGTCATCCTGCCAAATAAAGCACATCACTGTGCTCACTGTGTTTTGCAGTTGAATGCAGTGGTATGTCAAGGTTTAGCCTTGGGGGCAGAAGAAAAGGCCACCTATTCACATACTTTCTTCTTCTATTCTGAGAAGTTTAAGGTAGTTGTTATGTTTTTCGTGCTTTGTGTCAATAAGCCTATAAATAGTGCAGTGATGAGCACAATTCAAATAACCAGGCCTACTTTTCTATAGATCTACACTTTGCATAGTTGGCCATATGGTATCACGTTTATGTATACTACCATTCAAAGGTTTGGGGCTGGTAAGATTTTTTTTCTTACATAGATATTTAGATATTACAAATAAGATAACAAACTGAAATTTTTGAATGGTAATGTATTAAGAGTGGTACATATTGTATACATGTCCATGAATAAATAAACTTTAACAAAAAAAAAAAAACAAAAAAAAAGTAATTTAGCCACAGTATAAACTGGAAAAAAGAGAGAAATAAAAATAGACATTTTTATCTAACATACTGCTTTTCTTCCGTGGCCAATTTTCTGGGATGGGAAGTTGAAGGAGCTGAGAACATTTCCTAGACACAGATGTCCAATTCTGATGATCAAAAAGATCACCAGAACATCAATGAATCTATTTTAAAAAAAAAAAAAAAAAAAAAAAAATGGAAAGGTTTCACATCTTACACCTGTGTACAAAAAGACACACTGGCTGAGTTGTTAAGCAGCAGTATTGTTTCCACTCTAAAACATCCCAGGGATGTTTCTCTGGTGGAAAAAGACACACTGCTGTCAATATCAGCAGTGATAAACACACAAGCAACTAAAACCGAGAGATCCGTCTACTTTCACTTTTTTCAGGTTTTGGACTGCAGCCGATGCTGTTTTTAGCAACACTGAGAGAAAGGCGCACTTTCCGAAAGCATTGGGAGCTGGAGGAAGGTCCTTTTTTCGGTTCCTCTATTCTGAAGAGCTGCGTTTGAATTAGATCTGACAGCATTTGAGCAGGTAGAGCAGACTCACTCTGAGGAGGAATGGAGAGACAGAGATAGATATGTGCATAGTGTATTCTTGTAAAAGAACAAAATGTCTTTTATTAAATGTCTTCAAGCACATAGCCCAGGGGTTTAAAAGCAGGAATGTGCAGATAACATTTTTTAGAAGCCAAGTACAACTACGAACTCTCTTTTTTTGTACTTGCTGATATGATACATGAAATTCAGTACTGCTGTGTCATATTCAAGTACAGTACAATGCTGTTACAGTTACTGTTTCCTTGTTATTTGCTTCCCATAGGCCACCCTGGCTATCAGGCTATTTTCGTCTGATTGAAATGACTGAACTCCCTTTCATTTGAATGATGAGCATGTCTGCACTAAGCAAGCCGACAGCACTCAAGTGCACACAGATTTCTGCTCACACAACAGCACAGTATACATTAACACTGCATTAGACTTGGTGCATTCCTTGTCTAACAACATCAACTTTTCTCAAAACTGTAAAGTCTTTTGTCTTGTGCATTATTTGATTACAAATACAGTACAAATCATAATATAGTACAAATCATAATGACTGTTTTCTATTTTGATATATTTTAAAATATAGTTTATTCCTGTGCTGGCAAAGCTGAATATGAAATTACAATAGATATTCTTTTATGCAATATTGCAGTGTTTAATATAAATATTTTAATATTTTTAGTGGAAAACGTGATAAAGATTTTTGATGAACAGAAAAATTAAAAGAACAGCATTTATTTGAAATATATATCTTACTGACCCAAAATTTTTGAACTGTTGTATATCAAAATTTAATACAAACATTTAAAACCGTTACTTTTGAGGAAACCTGAGCTGCTGAAATATTAACATTACAATGAGTACACAGTTGTAAATTCTTTATGTATTTGTTACTTGAATATTTTCATCAACAATTCAGTTGACAAGATTACCAGTCAAAGCGATTCTGTAGTCAAACCGATTCTGATTAAGACAGACTGACCGGAACCACTCTGTGCGAGATGCGTGTAACTCTCAGGTTAGGTAGGTGCCTTAACAAGGATCCGTTTTTCATTTCTTCTTCCTCTTTGTATCTGGTCAAGGCAGTGCTCTCAGTGCCCTTAAAACACAGCAGTATGGAGCTGTGTGGGATATGAATCACAGCTCAAATGCAACATCAGGCACTTTCACATGTTTACAATGCATCAGACCTGACCACTCGTGAGAAATTGCCCACACAACCCATTCAGCAGTGATTCAGCAGTGAATGCCATCTGAATCTGCAATGGACAGCATTGTGGATGTACTAGTAACTGAGCAGATGAGAAATCCTGAGTGGGGAAAAAAAAAAATAAAAAATTGTTTCCTGGCCATTAGGGCAGCTAACATGACTAGCTGGGGATGTGATGAGGAGTGGGATGCTTTCTCTGTGGCCAGGCATCACAACCACATTTCCATTAACAACTACATAAATGTTCATGCAAAGATATAAAAAAGTGGTCATACTGAAAGCTCTTTCATTGTGTTCAGATCTGCATTTTTCTGCTTCTACTGGTATCTGACTGACCACTGAAAATCCCATAACCAAGCACTAAGTCTTTCTGAGAAATCTATTTCATTACACCAACCAGGCATACAGGAGGGTGTGGGAGTACTGCATGGAAATGTCTCCAAATCAGTATGCTTTCTGCTCTCTTTAGACAATGCGAAACAGTATCTCTGTGGTTTACAGAAATAGTGCACCAAGCAAGTTTGAGGACATTGGCAAAAATACTGAGATAAAATAACAATCACAAGCAAAGTTTAGCATCAGTCATCTTTTGAAATTTCACACAAAAAAAGTCACAGAACATCATGAGTCTAAGAAACACCTGTGCCAAGACATCGAGGCGATATTATGCCTCAGAAAAATTGACTGCTCATGGAATATCATTTCTGCCAATAACCAAATTATGAATCAAAACTAAACTCGACACACAGATGACATAAGCCTCCTGTGACTTACAATTTCATGCTGCTCCCAGAAACCATCATCATACTTCTCATGTTGTAGATAGATAAGTTGTTGACAGATCTGAAAAAAGTGGTCAATTACGTAACGACGAAGCCAACAAATGGTGCCTCAATGAAACCTAAGACTATGTTTCTATATTTTTTGAAGTGGGCATACATTGAGTCCCTTTCACTATTTAGCTTTATTTTAGCATGGGAATGCAATATATAATTCAGTAAAGGTTTTTAAATTACCATCAAGTCAACAGATGCTGGAATAGACAATCTAAACAGAGATACGAATAACATGACCACAACTGTTATCGGCCAAGATTTAAATTAATTAACAAGTATCAGATATTTAGCTGGCCCATATGGATATATAACTCCAGGCTATTGTAATTCAAGACTAGTTCAATTTACCTTTAATTTAAATGGATTTTAATTTAAATACCTTACAGCACACATTTAATCATGTATAAAAAAGCACAGTTCACCCAAAAATGAAAATTCTGTCATTTACTTAGTCTAATGTCGTTCCAAACCTTTCTTTCAATTACTTTATTTTGTGTCTGTGAAATATCAAATGTATTTTAAGAAATGTCTTGGTGGCTTTTTTTGTTTTTTAACCCCTCTTTGGAAGTCAATCATCAAAACTGTCTGGTTACCAAGATTCTTCAACATATCCAAAGAAAGCATAGTCATAAAGGTTTGGAACAACATGAAGTGGAGTAAATTATGACATAAAACACTTGAAAGCCACGGTTCATCCAAAAATTAAACTTTAAAATTTCCTTTTTTTTTTTTAAATGAACCATGCCTTTCAGGCATTTTTTTTAAATATTTAAATGGCTAATATCAGTAAATTTATTGGTTATCAGCTATACCATTAAAAGAATTTTCAACAGGTGCATCCTTTTTAAGTTAATAGAAATAAAAAGAAGCAGTTCTGGAACCACTGCCCCATAAAAATAATCTACTATGGAATCTCAGTAGAAAATGAATCATATCCTAGTATGCTTACAAGCACATGATGTTCAAGAATTGCCCATTTTCTCAGTTTTGCTAAATACCAACAGCAGAGTGCCAAGAAAAATATGCTAAGGGAATTACTATACGTGTCAGCGCACTCTCTCGCTCATGCACATTTGCGCACACACACATACTATCAGGAGATTCACACTTCCTAACTCCTGACCGTGCTGGAAACACATCCTGCTTGACCTCAGCATCACCTCACAGCACGTCCCGGCAACAGTTTGTACACTGCCTCAGTCACGTGACACAAAACTGCAGTCAGTTAAAAAGGTAGAACATCCATTAAAGCTGAAATGGTTTGTCAGTGCATAGCACTCCAACAAAACCAGGACATTTGGCTGAGGTAGGAGTAAACTGGCATCATGAAACTTCCTTATTGAGCTTTCACTATACTAGAAGGCAAAAGGTGGTGTAGAGATATGAGCAGAGCACCACTAAAATAGTTACTGCATCAAATAAACTCCAGTATACTACTGAAAGAGCACCGCTGATCTAATGTCACAGCTTTGGCATGTGTTGAGGAGATGCCATGGGAGGAGCTTCATACCCTCAATATGAGGCTACGTGAGGACGGCCGAACAGTTGGGGGATGAACCAGATCAGAAAAGCAGTCCATCCTGTGCCAACCACACAGCTGAGTGATTAGAAAACAAGAGCGCTCTAGGATTTGGCAGACTTCTAAGAGAAACAAGACTGGCTTTTCTGAGACTGAGCAAGAGAGCTTGTACGGATCATAGTTTTCCAAATTACCCAAAATCTACTCAAATTTATTTTGTATTTGCTCTTAATTATGTCCAATCAGAGCATTCCAGTTTTGATTTAGTCTAACACCAATGGGACTTTCAGAAAAACCAGCTTTCTGTGCATAACATGGTGACAAGCGAAGCTTAATGCTTTGACTTATTTTGGGATCATTTTCATAGACCTTTAAAGTCACAATGAGACAAAAGTAGCAACAAATCTTTTCTTCTGTATTTTGAGTGAAACGGATCAAAAAAATTAAAATAGGGCAGGGACTTGGTTCTATCCATCCATTGTTAATGCAATGTAGCAGTAGATTGTGGAAAGGCAGGGTTTAAGTGGAATAGATGAGTGGAGAAGCTCTGCAAACATGACCAGAGAGAAGTTTGTCGTTTTCACCAGAAGACTGAGTTATGAGGTATTTTAATGAAACCTCACAAGGTTAAAAAAAATAAAAATTAAAAATGAACATATGCACGAATGAATTGTCCACAATAAAATCTATAACAAGAGAGATACAAATTTCATGCTGTCCAATACATTTCATAACAACTTCAAAAAATATAAAAATTGGGCAATTTTGCAAACTCAACACAAACGAAAATCTTAATTGTGCTGTTGGTCTGAATATCAACGTGACTGTAATGATCTGCAGCTGAATCACAACAACACTCCTGTATTTACATTTTCTTTCTTTTTATATTTATTTAAGCAGTACGCAAACCCTTGAATTTAGAGATTTGCAGGAAACAATACTGTACGCATGGCTAAGCACTTGACATCTATGAACTTTTCGCCCATATTTCGATCACTATGGGAAATATTTAACGTCAATCACATGTGAGCCATTAGCATCCATAGTGATTACCAGAACAAAATTGGCTTCAAGGAAATGATACAAACCACTAAGGGCCTTAAACTGTCAAATAAAACGATGTAGCTGCCATTATCACAGAAGCATGACTGTCAACGAGAAGTGCACGACAACAACAAAAGCTGCAAGAGTCGGTGTGTCAGCGAAGAATCATCGTGTTTTATAGCGCAAGAATAAGTGAAATGCCTCCCTCAGTAGCATATTGTAATCTAAATTCAGGTAACAATATGCCAAGAAACCGAAATATGTTCCAGAGAGCTTAATTTGGCAACAAACGGGCTTAAAAACAAAAGGTGACAACATGACCGACCGAGACAAGCAGGCCAACAATCAGCTAACGCTCAGTTCGCTAAAGTGTCACATTAACAAACCAGCTCGAGCCAGCGTATAACAGACTTACCGACTAATTTGACGGCTGGGTGTGAAGTACTGAATTCAGTCGCGACTGGTATGGGTGGGTTTTACAGTTTAGTTCTCGTTTCAGTCCTCCAAAGGTTCTAGCTGCGAATGAAAGAGATAAAAAGCCCTCCGTCGTGAGATTTTCTCCTCCCTTTAGCAACAGCCACAGCTCACAGCTGTCATCAAACGGGGACGCCCGCCATGCGCATGCGCAATTCAAGCCTGCGCAGAGCTTTTTAGCCCCAGAATATGTACATTTGTACAAACATAAACAATTTGCCACAAATATGAATATAAAAAAGTATACAAAAACATATACACAAATATATGTAGGGGAAAAGTACCTGAGCAGACCTGCAGCATATGGAACTTTTTCAATGTGTTTTCGTTTTATATTTGCGATTTGTTTTCTGTATTTACGATCACTGTTTTCTTTCAACATTATATTTATTTTAACGTTACATATAAAATTTGAGGGTTAAGTTAATTTCACTTGAACACTTGAAATTGGCAGAATCATGGTAGATATTAAGTTGTTTTGACCAGCAGGTGTCGCTACCAGCATATGTCATGATTGAATAATCGTAAATATTCTCTCCTTTATGGAATGCTGCGAAGAATGCTTTGTGGAAAATTTAGTTGTATTCTCAGTTTTGGTTTGTAAGTCTTTCAGATATGTCTGTCTTTCTGTTAATGTTACAATAATAATATTATTTTTGCATTCTTAAATATTGCAGAGGGATGTACATGGCAATTAGATGCTTCATAGTAAAGGAAACATCTGGCCCTTTTATACATAGAGATCTGTTTTATTATGCAGTAACCTGAATATGTATAACAGTATATATGGCTTTTGCTCTAGTTCTGCTGATTTTCTTGAGTGTGTTTTTGATTTGTTTTAAACCACGTTCTTAAACCAGTTCTGTAGCTGCTGTATGTGCAATAGCCTAATTGGATCTGTTGAAATTCATTTGTGCAGCTGTCCTGTGTTTAAATCTGAATAGGGATTTTCTAGGGAAACTGCTGATAGTTATTTTTAAATAGAAGCTTTGTAATTGAAATGCATCATTTTTAAAAACCTGCATGCAATGAACACATTAGGCTGTAAATTCTAGTGGAACTGTAAGCAAATGTATACAAATTAATTACAATACAAATGAATGAAATTATAGCATTATTTTCTTTATTATGGACAATATTATTGCATATATAATTAATGATATCCTATGTCATGTCAATAATAACATGCATGAATCAAATTTAAAAATAAAATTTTTTTTTAAAAAAATCTGAATTGACACGTTTTTATAAAATCACTTTTTTGATTCAACCTCTAAAATCATAAACACAATAACCAAAATATATATATATATATTACCAACTACATTTGCAATCTTATTATAATTTGCACCTGCTTTACTGTATATTTGATTAATAGAGTTGGACTGAAGAAATTAAAATATATAGATTAGTATCCTGAAAGAAATATCTTTACTTAGGTATATTTATATATTTATATTTATTCAATAACAAAAATCATTTTTTGTGCAATGTGATTGTGAAATTATTGCACCTAGGTGATAAAACTATAAACAGATGTAGAAATTAATTTGAACTTCATCTAGTATATTTTGTCACTATGTCTTAGAAATTATTATACACACTATTCACCTCCTTGGTTTATGTTCTTTTTTTTCTCTGAGAGTCGTTTAGCTGGATTTTTCTTGGAGGTCTTCAATAGTTTCATGGACAAACAACACAAAATAGCACAGAAGAGAACCATTCTGCTCCTCAGCTCCCTTTGCAGCTGTTCATATTGAAAGATCTTATCTTGTGATCTCTCTATCGTTGATTCTGAAAGTTCAGAATAATGACGTTTCCTCCCCGATGGACCTTTTCCAATGAACAATAGTGTGTGTTTGGATCACAGACCTCACTAGCATGTTGGCTTACCAATGCGAGTCCTGCTTCGCAAAGCCTTCTTGCCTTTCTGTGCAGGAGGTAGAGCAGGAGGCAACAGCCCAGGAGGATGACTTACCACCTCATCTCTCCTCAGCAGCATCTGAGCGCCGTTGCTGGTGGCGGTCTCAGCACCCCAGCCCCCCAGTGGCTCTGAATTGGAGCGAGGCCCCAGGGACAGAGGTAGGCACGTTTTGGGGGTGATAGTGGTCATTGTACGGTTGAGCACTCGTCTTCTAGATGTTCCCAGAGGAGGCATGCTGGGAGGTCTATGTTTCTTGGTCTCCATGGGTTCAACTGTGTGGTTTCTTGGAAGTGCAGAGGGAGTTGTGTGAGCCAGTGCTTGTGTTCTCAGTAAGTTAGTTAGGCGGGTCTCCAGGCCGCAGAGTGCTTGGTCTGTGTAGCTTTGTGTCTCACGGTGAAGCTGAGCGAACTCCTCTCTCAGATCCTTCTTTAATGACTCCAAGTTCAACAATATTTCCTCCAACAAGGCTACACATAACTCTTCTCCTCTTTCCTTACCGTTTTCTCCATTTTCTTCCATCTGCTCTTCTACAGTCTCTTTCTGGGCCGCCTGATCCACTGCGTTCTTCTCAGATGAGCTGATCTCAACTGTTGCTTTAGGTTCTTTCTTGTTCTTCTCTAGTTCCTTGGTGAGTTGGTTTACAACATCCAGTATGCCCATACGCTGATCATCCAAACCGGCCTGAGCCCTGATCTGACTCCTCACCAAAGAGAAGACTGAATGGACTCTAGCCTGCTTTTCATTTTCTGTAACTGCCTCTGCTGTTTCATTCTCCTCCTCAATTTCGTCATGAACAGTATGCTCCTCTGCTTCAACCTGCGTGTTTATTTCCTCCTTCTCTTTGTTATCTCTGCTTCTCCTCTTTTGCAACCACTTCTCCAGGATGGCTGGGTTTTCTGCTGTCTGCTCAGTCATGGTGCTCGGTTCTATTTGTTTTCTTTTCTTTACTTTTCTACGCTCCTCACGCTTGTTTTATAATCTTTTTATACCTCGTCTCATGATTTATTATCTCATGTTGTTTCTTCGTTCTCCTCTGATCTCTCTTATGACTTGTGGTGAGATAATTTCGAGCTAAGAGAGACCAACAGTCCTGCATTTCCCTCAAGAACTGTAGCTGTCCAATCAGTGTTGGCTACAGACTGTCACTCACTATTCACTGGGGAAACATACCTCATGTGCATCAACACCTTTCCCCAAACACTTACATATCTGCTCATTTAAATTTCAGCTATTGCCAGTCTTTATGTGTAAGGTGAATTACCCACTCTCAGTAGGCTTGGACTTCTGAGAACACATAGTATATGTTTCACACTACATTTAAATGATTCACAGTAGCACTGTGACTATTTGCTACAATTTTGTGAAGCAAAACAAATGTTATTTTTCACACAGCAAACTGACGCACATAGAACTTGAAACAGGAAAACCTCCTCATAAGATGCTGAATTTATAATAAAACATTTCTATCTATCTATCTATCTATCTATAATTATATATAAGCTACATCACACCTGACATAACTGTCCTGAGTATCAACATTGTTCTCAGCGTCATCTCAAACACTGTTAATGAAGTCCCCAGTGGGTTAAAAGCAATTGCAAACTCTTCAAAATGGGGGAGTGGGGCTGCAACAGTAAACCTGATGTTTACTATTAAGATGCATTTTCTAGCTGGCAGGGGAGTGACAGGGAGGAGCTTGAATTTTAGGCATCAGAATGACACTGCAGTTCTTTAGAATCATTTACGGTGATTGTTACCATATTTAAATGAACTCATGCAAATATCTATTAATTTAATTAAAATTAAAATTAAGCTATACATTAAGTTAAGATAACTAAATACATCAATAATTATTTAATTGTTTAATGAAATAGTGGTGTACATTCAAATAGAAATACAAGGAAATATAGCTTTGGGTGGAATTATAGTTATAATTATTATTCATTTTTGTCAATTTAAGCATTAATAGATAAGTTTTACTTTAAATTTGATTGAAATTTTACCCCATAGAGAAAAAAAGTGTATCAAATTTCAAGACTTCAGAACTGAATGGTTTGGTCTTGCATACTCATAACTACATAAGCAACTCAACTGACCAATAGGGTTGAAGGAACTGTGTGCCTCCTCTTTTGGTTGTAGACAAACAACTTCACAAAACACGAAAAAAGAAAATTACTTTAAAAAAAAAACAACAACAACAAAGCTTATCTTTTAAAAAAGACAAAAATCTGAAGATCAATTATTTTGGGGTATATTTGACTGATTTTGTATTTTTAGAGATTACTTTGTTTACTTCGGACTTACTATTTATTACAAACTGCAAGTAGGTTGCTTTAGTAGTTTTAAAATCATAGCAATTATATATTAAACTAATGTTATTATTAAATTAGATTAGATTACATTAAAAAATATAACAGTATATTAAACAGTGTAGTAAGACAGCAGAGCATCTTGATTTCTGCTCTCCTCCTCTCCGGAGTGCCGGTGGGTGGAGTCTCACATACTACAAATCCACATCTGCAGCATCTGCACTTACCTCTCCTCATTTCTGCCACTGATCCAAGAAGCTACCATCAAAAACCACTAAAGATGGTAAGAAACTTCTTTTTAAGACAAATTAAGATTTTGATGCCTTTGATTTGCACACTGACTGTCCAAACTATTTAAACATATTTAAATGTCTTTTAACTTTTTCTCTAGACATCCTACACTGACAAAGGTGAAAAGGTAGGACATTATTTAACTTGTTATATAATTTGTTCCCCTTCATCTAATATACTAATATCTCACTGCCATCTGCATTCTGAACTTGTCTGCTTGTCATTCTCATTATACTTGTAGGTAACATCCTTGCACTATTCATACTAGTCTCAATGAAATGGAAAATATCCAACAATTAGCAAATTGTGGTCATTGCTGTAATTGTTTTTATGTCAACAGCACAAGCAGGGCAGGTTTGTCTGCTTTGACCACATCACTTTCTGGGTTGGAAATGCCAAACAGGTAATTCTTTAACAATATATGTTTATAGATCTTGTTTGTTTCTGAATATTAGAGGAGGTGTCCTGTAGGGAGATGCTATTGGCTCTTTTCAGGGGTGGGAGAAATAAGCATGTGGCTGCAGAAACCACCATCCTCCACTCACTAATTTGTTCCATATTGAGACATTTTGGACACTTCTTAGATCTCTCCAGTAGATGGTGCCATTATCATCCTATGCATGTAGAAAAGCTAAATATGTTTGAATAGTTTCACTTTAAAGTATCAGTTTGAGAATAGTTCTAAAACCTCCCCATGATGTTATTCCCTTTGCTTTTCTCTCTGTGATGTTATGCATCCCAGGCAGCGTCTTATTACTGTAACAAACTGGGTTTTGAGCCCGTGGCGTATCGTGGGCTGGAGACAGGCAGTCGTGATGTTGTGTCGCATGTGGTGAAACAGGGGAAGGTGAGAGTCAAATTCCTGTCCATCCTCATCATTCCATCAACACTGAATGCTTCATGGTCTCTGGTCAATGTTTTCGATTTCCTGTAGATTATTTATGTCTTCACCTCTGCCTTGAATCCTGGTAATAAAGGTAGGACTTATAAATGAGTATTGCAGATTCTTGATATTCGATTGCCTTCCATACTGTATAATCTGTCCTTCTCCTTGAACAGAAATAGGAGATCACCTGGTAAAACATGGAGATGGTGTTAAAGATGTAGCTTTCACTGTAGAGAACTGTGACTTCCTGGTAGAGGTAAATGCTGATGGTTTTCACTAGTTTTATTTCTTAAAAGTGCTTTCTGTGTATTATTTGCAATAATCACTTATTGTTTTCTTAATTTTTTTTTCCTGCAGAAAGCAAGAGAACGAGGTGCCATTATCATTAAAGAGCCTCATGTTGTGGAAGATAAGTTTGGAAGCGTGAAGCTGGCAGTGCTGCAGACAGTAAGTATAATGTCATTATTTATTTTTTTAATTAAAACTTTTATTCAGCAAGAACGTATTGATCAAACTTTATAGAAGAGCTTATAATTTTACAGAAGAAATCTATTTTAAATAATTGCTGTCCTTTTGAACTGTCTATTCATCAGGGGTCCTGAAAAAGTATTTCCACAAAATAAATAAGTAAATAAAGCAGCAAAACTGTTTTCAACATTGATAAGAGTAAGAAATGTTTCTCGAACACAAAATCAGCATTTCATGTGACATGGAAGACTTGAGTAATGGCTGTTGAAAATTCAGCTTTGCAATTAGAAAATAAATTACATTTAAAAAATGTTAACATTTTATAATATTAATGTTTTACTGTATATTTGATTGAATAAAGGCAGCCAAAAACATTTTTAAACATCTTATGGACCACAAACCTTTCCAAATTGTATATATGTGTGTTTGCATGAATTTAAATTGTCTCATAATTCTCTCTAATTTCCTCTTTTTTAGTATGGTGAGACCACTCATACATTTGTAGAGCGGACAGGATATAATGGGATCTTCCTCCCAGGATTCCATGCTCCTCTGTTCTGTGACCCGTTCTTGGCAAAACTGTGAGTGGTAGTGTTCAGATTGTATGATAACATATAAATATGATTAAATTGTGTTTGCTATTCTTCCGAGGTGAAATGATGTGTCCATATCTTCTCATATAAGAGATCATACATGGATTGTTTACTATTAGTGCCATTTTCTTTGTCTCTTAACATGATTTTTGTTTCACAGGCCAAGCGGGAAGCTGGACTTCATTGACCATGTGGTTGGAAACCAGCCAGACAATGAGATGGTGCCAGCAGTGGAGTGGTACAAAGCTTTTCTAAAAACACATTGTTGAACTTATTCCAGAATGCGTAAATATTAACAGGCAGGGCTGAAAAGCATAAAAGAAGTCACAAAGGTACAGCGCAAGTCTTTGGGGGGAAACTCCCTATCGGTTCCATCCAGCCAGGATACACCGAGAGCCCCTCCCCAATGATCAGCAGTGTGTCTCCATGGTGAGGATGGAGTGAAGACAATGAGGAAAGATCAGAAGAGAGTCAAAGAATAGATGGAGACGGCAAATTGGATGGTTGCATTTTAGTCTGTGGTAGTGGACGACTGATTATAATGCAAGAAAACACCCTAGTAATGATGACTAAGCAAAATCATTTTCAAAGGGTCTGAGACGCCATCTGGAGACAGTTAGACACAGCAGGGAGGGGGAGAAGGAGGAAAAGAGGGTGGTGAGGGGTGGGAATAGCAAAATTATCTAAACCAGACCCCATCCCATCATGTCCAGCTCTTGAACATACCCTGCACAAGAGTATGATTTGCTTTTCAGAACAAATACCTAAACATTCTTAAACCAAGATACATTTACTTGGGAAAAAAATGACTAAAGTGTTAAGTCTTATTTTCTACAGAAATGTATCAAAATTAAGTGAGTTTATGCTTACAAAATGAAAAATGTCTGTCAGTGGGGTAAGAAAAATATTTAAAAGGGTAATTCAAAGGGAAAACAGTATTGTTTTTCTTAGCTCACTGATACATTTTTTTTTTCTTTTTGCATTTTATGCATAAACTCTTTTCATTTTAAATAATAATAAATTATAAAGTAATAAGAATAAATAAATTAATGATTAATGATTTATATTTTAAGAAATTTTGTTAGAATTTAAGTAATTTTGTTTTAAAAGGGAAAATTAAGCGTTTTTCTATTTTAAAAAAATTATTGACTCTAACCTTGTCCATAACTATTGCTATTAATTTTACAGATGATCCCTTGTCACTTGTATTTTTGCCAATGCTTTTTACATTAGCATCACTGTGTTAAATTGACCTGTATGTGTTTGTATGAAGGTATCAGAGGAACCTGCTGTTCCACAGATTCTGGTCTGTAGATGACAAGCAGTTACAGACTGAATACAGTGCGCTGCGCTCCATAGTGGTGGCCAACTATGAAGAAACTGTGAAAATGCCAATTAATGAACCAGCTATGGGGAAGCGCAAGTCCCAGATTCAGGTATGTATTATAGACATGACATCTAATGTACTTACATTCATCTATACAATGCATGCATCTATTCAGCCGACTGTTTTTTCTTCTTTTAGGAGTATGTGGAGTACTATGGTGGTGCAGGGGTTCAACACATTGCCATGAACACCTCTGACATTATTACGGCAGTAAGAAACTACAGCAACAAGAGGTTTTATAACGTTGATAGAGAAGGCAAAAGGTAGTGCAAAGTTTATTTGGTATTTAAAATGGCTGACAAGAGGATGTTTTCAGATCCGTAACCTAAAGGAACGTGGTATGGAGTTCATGACAGTGCCGGACACTTACTACCAGCAGCTCAGGGAGAAGCTGAAGTTTTCCAAAGTCAAAATTGTTGAGGACATCAGCATACTGGAGGTAAGACAATATTTCCCGTTTTTATCAGCTTACTATCAGGAGGAGGACCAATGCAGAGTTTAAATTTTGAATTTGATTTTTTAGTTGATGGAAATGCAGCAAAGAGTTATTGGCCAGCTAACAGTCCATATGAATCTGAAGCAGAATGTGAAAACAGTGTGGCATTTTTTTTTTATACAGGAACTTAAAATCTTGGTAGATTATGATGACAACGGCTACCTGCTCCAGATCTTCACCAAACCAGTACAGGACAGACCCACTGTGTTTCTGGAGGTCATCCAGAGACACAACCATCAAGTAAGCAAGAATCTAACAATATTTAAATTTACATTTAACTGATTAAAAACTATTCTTCAGAAATGTCTTCTGATTGCGTAGATATGTAGCATTTCTTTATATGTGGAGAAAACATAAGTAACAGTACATTCCTCTCTTGTTTTAGGGTTTTGGTGCTGGAAATTTCAAATCTCTGTTTGAGGCAATTGAAGCAGACCAGAATGCCAGAGGAAACCTCACCATCCTTACACCTAATGGCACATCACAGAAACTCTGAACAGGCTATTGTTGTTCATAGTAAATGCATGGTACACATATATTGAAATATGCACAGTAAACTCCCTAATGTTTTACATATTTTTTGGTTGGCTTCTAAGCATGTGCCAGTATATTTTGTACCCAAGTGTTTCTTCAACTACAGACACATCCAACCTTGCCCAACAGGCACACAACGTCATAAGACATTGATATTTGGTTAAATTTAGGTAGCAACATCAGGTGACCAAAATTCAATGTCAGTTCAACATCTAATGTCAATGTTAATTTGATGTCCAATACCGACATCAGCTGACATTGATATTTGTTGTTTTTAGGTTGTGTAACCAAAATCCAACGTTAAGTCAACGTCAAATTGGCATCAAATATTGACGTCAACCCGATTTTCATTCTCAACCAAAATGCAATGTCCGTCCGATGTCATGTCCATCATCAACATGACATTATATTGACGTCCTGTGCCTGTTCTCATGGACATTTCCACCAGAGTTTCATTACATCATATCTCAAATTATATAGTATGTTTAACAGCATTCTTCTGTGGAAATATAATATGGTAGTGGAAATGATATTTTTGGAATAAAATGTCTTCCTGAGGTCTATTTCATTGTTGACATTTCTTGTATATATTTTCCCACTACTGTATCATTTTTTACAGCTTGAAAATGAAGCTTTCATGATAATAGATAATTATTTCTTAATAATATAATAAAATTATTTCCTCATAATTTTTCTTTGGTTTCTTAACACAGCACATCTCATTGAAATCTCGCTGAAAATAATGCAACAACTTAAGGACAGTAGCCTAGTAATTTGTGTCTATATAATATAAATCTAATTTAAAAATCTATATACTAAGTTGCAAACGTGTATTTCTTCCATAATGTCTAGGTCCTCATTGCATTTTGATCAAAATATAACACACTTCTCTTGTTATTGCACAAGGGAAACACTAGGGTTTGAATAGGCGTATTCAGAACCAGAGATTATCTCTTACTTGCAGGCTTGCCTTCTGGTGGCATTGTTCAGGTAGAGCGCTCGAGAGGTATGTGAGAGGTAGTGGGATTGATGCCCGCATTCTCCAATGCTTTTCCCCCCTTCAAAACCAGTCACAGAATAAAATTACAACGTGAAGGCTTTACGAAGTTAAGCACATTAGGATAGCCGATGAACTGAGGCACTGAAGCACAAAAAGTAGTTTGTTACAATATATACTTTTTTGTATTTACGCTAACTATGCAAAAGTATGCAAAACAAGGTAATCAAATCTCTTGTTTGCATTAATGTAATGAATGTATATTTTTAATTATTCACTGCCAAGTGTAATACTAAATAGTATATCTAGAGTAAAGTTTGATAGTATGCAAAAAAAAAAAAACATTTATTAGGAAAAATACATATACTTTTTATTTTCATTTATAGTTCACAATAAAACTCATGAAAGCATATTTAACTTTAATCTAAACAACTTAATAATTAACATGATGAAAATCACATTTTACCAGTGAACTTTAAATATGCCCAGAAGATTTTGCTCTGGACATTTTCTGAATTTAAACACACAGAATATAATATCTGAGCTCCTGGAAATAATTACTCATTTACCTTCATGTTAGATTGTCATTTGCCCCTGTGAAAAATGACAAATGTCTATGACAGTCATTAATATGTTGCGAACTTCTGAATATATTTAAAACCCTTATCCGTCACAGACTTAAAAAATAGGTTTATGTTAATTGAGACTTGTTTACTACTAATACTTTAAGTGTGTTAGATGAGTCCTTGTCTAATTGAGGGTTCCTCTACAGTTCTCTGCACCACACAGGCAGGGGATCTTCTCATCCTCAATAGGGAATTTGTAATCATACGTGATCTCTTCATTTACACCAATAGGTTGCCGAGAGTAGATGACTATCTTCTTTTGAGCTTCAACAGTGATGATTTTGGCATAGCAGTTTGGCTATGGAAGGCAAAACACATAAAACCAGTAAACATTAGGCCAGATTAACTAACAGGCTGTGTCAGCGCAAACCATCTTTTGGCCTTAAAATAGTACTGTCAGGACGCGCAGTGAAGAATTAGAGCTGAAAAGGCGTGGACACAGTTATTTTTGCACCTACTGAATATGCATTTGTAGGAATTTCCCTTTCAGACACAAAATTTATAGGAGGAGAGTATTAAAATGAATCACGCAACATGATTTACTAACATTTGCGCTCGTCAAAATACTGGAATTTTCGCCATATGTATTTTGGCAATGTATTATGACTAGTTACTTAAAAACACATAGTTTTGGTCTTACATTGCAACTGTGATTGATGAATCTTGCCAGGTTACCGCACTTGGTTGCATCAATGATAGTGTCCTGGTCAACCCGGAACAGATAACTGCTTCCAATACCCTCATTTTCATAGCGCCTTTCACGCATGTCTGCGATCACCTACAAGCAGAATTTGGAATATAATAAAAAATATACAGGAACTTGTGAATTTGCAAGACATTTATAGCTTAAAAAAAGAAATCACTGATGTTTTAACTCAGAAATGAGTGCTGAAATATCTAAATATGTGTTTTAAGTTCAGTTTTGTGTATTGTGTATCTCACCTGCCGAATGCTCTGGCCTACATATTCAATTATCATTTCATCTGAAGCAATGGGTTCCTCTGCAAACAGCCCCCAGTCATGAATACGACTCCTGCCAAAACGCAGCTTCTTCTTCCGGAACTGTAAAGAAGGAAAATATTTACACTCCTTGTGGACTATATTAAAAAAAAAAAAATGAAGAAGCAAAATAGTGCTGTTGTGGAAGACTTTGGTGTTTCTAGTGATTCTAGCATCTCTTAAGTTGTGTTATGCTGTTAGGACAGGTGGTCTCACCTTGAGTTGGTTGAATTTGAGGAGGTCGCTGTCACAGCTGAAGGAGGACAACAGGCGACGCTGTTCCGCTCTGAGTTCTGATCCTGATCTGGATGAAGGTGGAATCTGAGCTGGCACGCTCTTACCCTGTATAGATAAGCACACAATCTGTAAATTACTTTTAAAGGTGCATGACATGACATATTCATGAAAACATCTTAGTCTTGGACTTTATACTGACACCTACTGGTGTGGATGCATAAAGTTTTTGTTTATGACAGTAAATTGGTCAAACTGCACAACATGCATGATCATGTCATAACATGGTGGCCACAGTATAATAAAACTATTTTTTGATTTATTCATATTTTAGTTTTCACTGTAATTTTAATTTGAATAAGTTTTAGTAATGCTTTTGTCATTTTTCTTAGCTTTGGGGGGGTTTATATAGCTTTAATTCATTTTTATTTCAGTTTTAGTCATTTTAGTATTTTGTGTATAATGTTTATGTTTTATTTTATATTTATGTTTTATTTTATTTCAGCTTTATTTCAATTACTGAAAAGGTTTTTAGTTAACAATAACATTGTTAACACTGTTTCTTTCTCACCTGATTATTTGAAATAAACTCTTCTGAAGCAGAGAGTTCATCCCTGCGATATCGCAGCTTTTCCCTCTTGCTGATAAAGTAATATCCCTCACTGCGCGCACAACCTGTCACATGATTCCTGATCCCATCCTTCCATCTTCTTGGCCTGTCTTCAGGAGTGCTGGTTGGTGAAACAGAGTCAAGGAACAAACAACAAAGCAATATGCATATGGAAAACTGATTGGACACAATTTAACACGTGTCCAATGGATTAAAAAAACATTATCAAGTACTGTGATTATATGACATGTATTATGTGTTTAAGGATATGAGGATGTGGGACCCAGCGTGTGCTGTTCAACCAATCACATTCTTTATCCTCCACCACAAGCCTCTCATACGTGGCCTTTAAGTGGTTGATCTCCTCCTCATTCACCCCTTTAGTCCAAACAGCATGGAGGACCAACTTCTCTCTTCTCTCAGAACGTGGAGAGAAGATGAGGCGACGTGTGGATGATGATTCTCTCCACCTTCTCCACACAGAAGATTCATGAAGCCTTTGATTCTCATTCTGTCGATGTTTGCCTTCTAGTGAACACTTCTCTCTGTGAGCTTCTGGTGGTGTCTGTTCAGTCCTACTATCTGAGACATAATCCAAAGGCCCCAAAACCTGATTTGAAGAAGATTTTGTTGTCACATTGTTCACTTGTAAAGACGAATGTGTATTTATATTTGTGTATTGTCTTGTCCGTTGTAATTCAATCATTCGTCTTCTCATTTTAAGCCGCTCGCGTCGCCTTTTCAAGCGTGCCGTGTCTAAACAAGCTGTTGGACGTGAGGGGATATGACGGTCATGAGGTGCATGACTGTTATTTATACTGAAATTATTAGTTTGCACCTCTGACTGTGCTGAGTTGTGATGATGGAGTCCACTTTCCCACAGCTCTCTATGGGTTCGGACAGGTGGAGATGGAGACGTGTCTCTCCCTGGAGTCCTTGGAATTCCGCTGTCAGCACATGGAGACAGAATGGGGTTACAGGGGCTTCCCATTCTTAGTGATGTCTCTTGCAGTAATCCTGCTGGTGTTATTCCCTCAGAGTGATAAACATGGCGTGGAGCATTGATCCGGCCTGGTGTTTTTGGTACTTCCTCATAGATGGGGTATGAGGAAGGGAGAAGAGGACAGTGGTAAATGGGTGAGAAGGTAAGTTCCTGGATGCCTGTGGGAGAGGGAGGAGGTGGTAGTGGTGTAGGTGGTCCTGGAGGTAGAATATGTTCCTCAGTCTCCTCCATTTCCAGACATCCACCAGGTGTGTGAGGCAGCTCCACCTCCTCAATAGTAGGAGGTGAAAATCGCTGTACCAGCTCCATTTCAGGGTCACAATCAGACAAGGATCCAGTGGGTGTGATGGGTCTGGGGTTCTCAGAATCCTCCAGTGTTTCTATAATGACTCTCTGGTCCTCTGAATCTGAAGTGTATTGTGTCTCCAAATCATCTGAAAGCAGAAAGATACAGATTCTGCAACTAACAACTACTTGATAATCTGTTGATTATTTATTTGATTTCCTGACATTGCAAATAAGCAAATGTTCTTTAAGTCTACATAATGCAAAAATGGTTTAAAATATAAAGATTTCAAAATAAAGCAATAAAAAAAAACTGTTGAAATATCCAAAATGACAGTAAAACTGCATAATGGAAGGTCTAACATTATCACAATATAACAGTCAGTATACACTGTAAATGTTTTTCATATAAATCAGTTTTTACTACTTTATTATGGTGCAAAAGCCTGATTAACTAATAAAGAAATAGTTATTGATTATTATTCTTATATATATAGGATTTTATCTAATGGCTTGTATAGTAATAATTATATACATATATAATTATTATTTAAATATAGAAGTTATAGCAATAGCCAGACAAATGTGAAATCAGTTACTAAGAAATGAAAATGGTAAAATGATCATATTTATCTGTATATGTATGTGCACGTGTTTGTTTGTATATTTTTGTGTTTATATATGTGCCAACTAGAAAATCTAAATCAAATGTAATAAATGATGAAATATGTGGCTTTCGGCTTGTTCACTGTGGGGATGTAAGGCACTATTGCCCCTTAATTTTCCTTTTATTGGCTTAAAGGGATAGTTCACCCAAAAATAAAAATTCTATCATTGATTACTCACCCTCATGTCGTTCCAAACCCGTAAGACCTTCGTTCATCTTTGGGACACAAATTAGGATGAGGAGGAGAAGAATTGTTAAATAATGTCGTTATTTTTGTTTTCTTTGCGCATAAAAAGTATTCTGGTAGCTTTGAAAAATTATGGTTGAACCCCTGAAGTCACATGGACTATTTTACCGATGTCCTTGCTACATTTCTGGACCTGGGAACATTTCAGTTGTGTTGCTGTCTATGGACGGTCAGAGAGCTCTCGGATTTCATCAAAAATATCTTAATTTGTGTTCTGAAGATGAACGGGTTTGGAACGACATGAGTAATTAATGACAGAATTTTCATTTTTGGGTGAACTATCCCTTTAATTTTGCTATTTTGTATAAAGCTGCTGTTCACAAATGTGTGTCGTATAAGAAACTGAAAAAATTAAGTGTTGGAAATGTGAAGCGGAGCAATGAATTGTAAACTCTTACCTGACAATCCTCTGTATGTGGGAGACGGTGGGTTTGGCAGCTCTGACTCCTGGTCTGAGAAGAATATCACTGGGTCTGGGAGCTTTAATTTCTTTGCCAAACAGTGTTTAACTGGGTCCTGTAAGGTATATCTGAGAGGCTCAGGTAGTTTCAGACCTTGCATATACACTCTTACGCTCAGTTCCTCCTCTGGGTCTTCTGTGCTAGCTGGATCCAAATCTGCAAAAGCCGAACCACAAATGTGACCCTGGACCACAAAACCAGTCTTAAGTAGCACGGGTATATTTGTAGCAATAGCCTAAAATACATTGTATGGGTCAAAATTATTGATTTTTCTATTATGCCAAAATCATTAGGATAACAAGTAAAGATCTTTTATTTCATGAAGATCTTTTCATTTCATGTGAGTTATACCTGCAATTTCTTCAGGAGTAAAACTTTTTTGAAGTGAAAAAATTACTAAGTGCATCTTTAAATCACAGAGAAAAACATGATGCAGAGAAATAACTGATGGTATTTTTAAGGTTCCATGCAGATATTTTGTAAATATCCTACTGTAAATATATCAGAATTTAATTTTTGATTAGTAATATGCATTGCTAAGAACTTCATTTATACAACTTTAAAGGCAATTTTCTCAGTATTTTGATTTTTTTGCACCCTCAGATTCCAGATTTTCAAATAGTTGTATCTCGGCCAAATATTGTCCTATTCTAACAAACCATACATCAATGGAAAGCTTATTTATTCACCTCTTATATGATTTATAAATCTCAATTTTTTTTAAAAAAAAAATTACCCTTATGACTGGTTTTGTGGTCTATGGTCACAAATTACAATCGTCAACACTGATGATTTAGACATTTCTTAATGTTTTGCTACACCAGTTGGATCAGAAAACTAGCTCTGATATAACTATCAGAAAATATTAAGAATTCTCAAAAACATCTGATGTGCAGATAACTGAAACACATACATCCTCCTAGTAATATAATATAAATAATAAAAAAATAACAAAACCAGCTGTATAAGAGTGGATATTTTTTTTTTATAAATGTCCAGTTCAAAACTTTGATTAAATTATGATCTATTATCTCTAAAAAATAACAATACAGATACAGATAAAAATGCATGTCTTGTCTATACACTGACCTCTAGTGGATATATAATTGTTTTATTTTCATTTTGGAAACATGGGGGTTGATTTGTAATTTATGTGTAAACAGAAAATCAATGAACTAACCAAACAATTCTAGGTCCACATCACTTTCTACTGAATCTGGAGCAGATGGGGTCACAGGGGGCTCAAGATCTTCTTCCCATTGTGTAAAAGATGAGTAAACAGGAGTGTGCATGATCTCCTGATTTTCATTTTCATCCTCATCTGAAGATATCCATATTGTCTCTTCTATTTTTCTGTCCTCATGTGGATTTTCCAGAAAAGAATTTTCACCATCCAACTGACTGTCCTCCTCAGAAGACAGAGAGTCTGAGGAACCGTCGCTTCTGTCATCTGAGGAGTCAAAGACAGATCTAGAGGAAACTGAGGAGTCAGTAACAGATGGAGAAGAAGCAGAGGAGTCAGAGATAGTTCTGGGAGAGGCTAAGGAGTCGTATCCTTGGCTTTTAGAAGCAGATGAGTTTGAACTTGTGTGACTGATAGTATCTGAAAGATATAAAAACATACAAGTTGTCATACAAGATGTAGAAAATGGAATTATTTTTAAATTCTGTACAAAAGTTTGGTGTCAGTAAGAATTTGACGTTGTCTCTTATGCTCACCAAGGCTGCATTATGCACAGCGGACATTACTTCAGTGTCACATGATCTTTCAGAAATCATTCTAATATGCTGATATGATGCTCATGAAACTTTTCTTTTTATTATCAATACTGAAAACAGTTGTGCTGATTTGTGGAAACTGATATATTTGTTCTGTATTTTTGATGAACAGAAAGTTCAAAACATTACAAACATATTTACTGTCCCTTTTAATCATTGTGATGCATTCTGAATAAAAGCATTAATTAAAAACAGTTGCTGTTCCCATACTTTTGAATGGTAGTGTTTATATTTGTATAAAATACATTGAATATTTTACTATATATGTATGTGTATATATAGAAATACAATTATTTTATATAACAATTAACAGATATCAATAAATACCTGTATCTGAATCATCTTCGTCCTCTATGATACCACTGGGGTCACTCTTCTCTTCTTTATGTACTTTATCAACTTTCATCTCATCACCCTCCTGAAAAACATAATGACACCATCAAACTTGTGTCCATTTGTGACAGAGAATTAATCACAATTTCAGCATAAATATTACTTTTTATAAAAGTACATCTTTGTTTCTAAAAGTGAAACAATACCTGAGAAGACACATGAGCTTCCTCAGATTTTGCATTCTCTGCTTTGTCAGAATTCTCTTCATCTTCTTCTTCCTCACTATCTAACACCAAAGGCCTGGAATGCCTGCGTTTCACCATAGTGTCTTCACTGGCACTTTTGGTTGTGTCCTCTTCAACATTATCTGGGGCTGTTTGCTGCTCTGATTCTTTAAAAAAAGGTTGACCATATTTTGTCACTGTTCAAGATTACTTTAAACGTAAGTAGAATGCAAATCCAGGTAAAGACAGGTGCAAAAGGGCAATTTCAGTTTCATAGATTACATGTCTGATCAATGTTACAAAAGTATAGGAGACCGTTTCCACCTCAACCAGAGTAACAGACAAAAATGTAATTATGAAATAAAGTTATAATGTTGCATTGCGAATTTGCAATTGGAAGATACAGTATAAAGTCACTTTGAGTGAAACTGCTAATTCCAAACTAACCTTCATCTTCAGAGTGCTCAAGACCAGGAGAAGGACAGATCCTTTTGACATCATTGGAGGCTTGACTTAATGGATCCTTCCTCTTTAAGTGAGCATAAACACAAATCAAAAATCATAATTCACAGTGTTTGACAGTGTTGCCAGGTCTGAAAAACAATACTAGCCCAGACTAAAAAAACAAACTAATTTATCTTCAACTTCATTTGGGTTGACCTTGGGCTTCTTGGCTGATTGAAGTTCATGGTCATCTTTTGCCACATCACAGAGTGGAGCGAGACTCACATCCTCAATTCCAGATAAACTTTCTCTTGGACGAGAGCCATTATTACTCACAATAAATGATGTTTGGTCACAGTTTAGGACAACATCTGTGGAAGGAGAGGGTGAGGGGCTGGGAGCTTTGGGAGAAGGTTGAGGATGATTGTCTGGATCATGCTCTTCAGTAGCTGAAGTCTCTGAGTCTGAACTTTCTTGGTTCAGAAGAGGCAGAACCGGACTTGCTGCACTAAGAAGCATCTGGATGCGAGAGTCCAGGCTGTCAGGCTTTGATTCCAGAGCAGGAGATTCATATTCTGGAGAAGGACAGTGCACTGTAGGCTCTGAAAGATCTTCTGTGGTTTCAGAGGAAGGACACAGTTTTGGGGTAAATGAGTGAGAAGACTGGCCTTGTGGTGGACAATGTTTTTGGCTCACCTCATGGGTTGTCTTACTTGGTACTCGAGTAGCAATGAAAGTATTTTCTGACTTATTTGCATTTATCTGCATATCAGGAAGAATGTGCTGAACATCCACTCCAATAGCCATTTGAGGCAGTACATCTAAATTAGAAAGTGATGGAGGATCTTCATCAACAGATCTATGATTAACACTGAGGCCCTTGATTGACCCTGTAAAGTTTTGGCCTGTGAGCTTATCCAAATGTGACGGTGTGGTTGGAGCATCCTGAAATTTTCTAAAAGGCAGTTGATTGGCTGTAGATCCAGAGCGATAGTTAGCTCCCCTATATACAGGTCTATGTATATAGTGGTGCTGTGGCCTACGGTTATATGCATTTTGGTATTTGCTCTCAAGAGGTCTGATCCGGCGTCCTCTATGAACATGACTGTTAAGGTGAGGATTGCGTCCTGGAGTTCTTTGCCTATTTGAGATGCTGCCATTTTGACAAGGAGCTCCACCCAGCTTCCAAAAGTTTTGCACAGCCCCTTGAATAACGCTAGGTTTACTTGAGGCTAGTTGAGTCACATAATCAGGCTGAAGCTGTGAGATGTTTGGGACGGAATGAATAAAAGGGACACTAGAGGCACTGTTTATCAGTGTTGATTCATTTGGGCTCTTCTCACACTGAGATGGTGTGCCTGGTCTACTGTGGGTCAGAGAAGGGGTGCAGGGGGTATCTTGGTATTGAGGGGTCTGCCAGAAGCTACTGGGTGTGTCCTGATGTATGCTGGAGTAGGCAGTATCCATAGATAAAGGAGTAGAACAATCCAATGAAGGGGAGCCATTACATATTGAGGATGATGATGATAATGTGTATGTCAGCTTCTTCAGTGGTTCACACTCCTGAAATGTTGAGAGATACTTACAAGTGAACTAAAACAATAAATCCAGACAGGTTTCCAAAAAAAAAAAAGAATATGTTAAGCAATGCCTATGGTCTTGTACTCACAGTTAAAGAGTCAGTGAATGAGGATGGTGACTGGGGACCCCAGGCCTCTTCTCCAACAGGGAGAGTAAAAGGTGTACATAAGCCACTTACAAGCATCTGGAAGTATCGGTTCCTCTTCACACCTAAAACCAGTCAATGAAGATCATGAATCATCTAATGCATGCAAATACATTAAATGTGGTAATTAAAACAGATTGCATAGACAAGTTCATGAAATATTTTATTTAGAAGATACTGATAAGGTATTACAGAAAAAAAACTAAAGGTAGCAATGTATTTACCTTTGGGGTCAAATTCTACATGGATGTTGTTTCCCATCACAGAAGTGTTGTGGAGGTTTTTTACTGCATTATTTGCTGCCTTTACAGATTCAAAAACAACTTTCGCTATTCCTAAATGTTTCTTATTCTTTGGATTGTATAAAACTTTCAGATCTTGAACCTCTCCAAAGTTTTTACACATTTCAGATAGGAATCCATCTCTAATGTTGTCATTAAGCCTTGCAAATGTCAACTCCTTTGGCGCTCCAACATAATTATCATCAACCTAAAAAAAAAAGAGGTTTAGTGACATATGGCATTATTTCATTGTTCTGATTTGGATCTGAAAACCCCAAGGAATTTTCAATTGTTCAGACGGCATACATTAACATCTGATACTCAGGAATAAAACAATTACATTTTATTGAATTAATGTTTAGATTTTAAGATTTTTGGAGTTGATGTACAGTACACACTGTAGATATATATATATATATATATATATATATATATATAGTTGCCAGATTTTATTTATTTGACTAATATTGTATTGTTTTAGAATTTGTTTTGTTAGTGTCAAACTGATTCCAAATGTTACTATGATCACAATCACCTTTTTAGACAAATGTCTACTTTGTAATAAAAAAGGGATACATCTTTAATATCTGCCAACAATATCTAGGCCAGATGAACTAGGTAAAATAAAGAATAATAATATAATTTTTTAAACTGGTCAAAATGGGAAAATAACAATATAACAATATAAAAAAATAATAATAATATTTTTATTATTATAAAATTATTTTTAATAAAATTATTTTTAATAAAATTATTATAAAATTAATAAAATTGTATTTTCTCTGGGACTCCAATACCAATATGATGGGGGTGACATGTTTATTAATTTGTGCCTGGTACTAACCTTAAATTTGGGGACTGGGAGATCTGCTTCTTTGAATTTTGTCCAAAGACGTGCAATTCTGGGATCTTGTATAACATCCACAGGGAAACATTCAGGATGCTGGCGGACAACAATTTAGTAAGCTTCATTTGTACAATGTAGAATACAACACGACAGTGTAAATATGATAAAGAATACACCTAGATCATTTAAGTTTGATAACTAATCATTATTAACATTTATAAATATTAGTAGTATATTATTGTTCTGACTGAAACCAGATGTAGCCTACTCACCGGTGCGCTGAAGTGCTGCCCATCATAGCGGTACAGTTTCTGACCACTGCCGTTCAAACCCGGATCAATAATAAGTTTGTAACAACTCCAGTTTGAAGCTGCGTCTTCCAGGGGATCACAACTACCGGTTTTGACTAATGCATCTAAAATGGAGAAACACAGCACACAATGAAAAGTAGCGTGTCTACACGACGGAAGTTCTGAGTCATGAATACATAAGGTAGGCCAAACAGATACAAATTTAAGCTATTTCTTACCGTTACCTTTCCGTTGACCCTCCTTTTCGACGCTTTCGTACATGATTCGCAGTCATTGTACAATGTTATTTAATATCTCTTTATAAGACGCTGATTAAAACGATATTTCCTGTAAATATCAGGAGGCTGTTGTCAAGAGTACATTGTAGGTCTTACGTGTCTCCCAAGAGGAGCAGCACATCACTGCTGCACAACAGGTGGGAGGAACCTGCCGCCACACCCCAGTAGCCCCTAACTGCAGAACACAAGATCCAGGGGGCGTGGTTGGATCCACATCTAGCGTAGGTATATGGAAGGTGGGAGGAGTTGGATCTAGATCCAACCACGCCCCCTGGATCTTGTGTTCTGCAGTGAGGACCATCTCCCACGCCCTGTCAGCAGGACAGAGAGAAGACCGAAGATCACTGCGGATCAGCAGAATAAAAAGATGTATTAATTGTATCTAAAATAATAATACATAATAATTACATGATTATATGGCTTATATGCCTAATAATAATTATATAATTATATGGCTAAAAATTATATCATAGAATCACATTAGGATAATTAATGAATACAGATTGTTTTGCTCTTGGCTCGAAATGTACGTTTATTGGGCAATACTAGACTATTAATTACAGTTAGCCTATATGTAGCCTACAGGTATTGTTATTATTATTATTATTATTACGAATTCGAGATATTAATAATAACATTTAATAAATAGTAATGATACTATAATAGAAGTGTATTATAAAAAAGTTATTTCGAATCTACTTATCCCTAATCTGTGTAAATCAATTAAATTAAGTACAGAGTGCTCATTTAACGCCCATTAACTCAAATTAGCTCAAATTATAAACCAGGGGCTGGTTATATAAGGTGCATAGACTAGTCTTAAAAAATAGTTTTCTAATTATTTTTCTTCAAGACCGGTCATAACTTTTCAAATTCAGTTACAAAAAAGTAGATTAGTCTAATTTGAATCTCAAAAGTACGACCAATTACCCCTTTTCTAGTTGGTGAAACAAGTTCTTAAGACCCAGTCTTAACATAGTGGCTATGTTTGTAACTGGCCGCAGAAGTGAAATGTTGATTTTATGTCTTAAATATATTTATTTGTTTATTTTTCTGTTTGGGTTAGGGTTCTATTTTATGCAGAAACTTACAACTACTATTATTCTATTATTAACAAAAAGAAGGGGAAAAACGTAGCTTGCTACCACTAGCTTGCTCTATTCTTTTTCTATTCTGTTTTCATTTTGCGTATTATATAATTAAAAAAAAAACATGCTATGTGTACTGCGTTAGGCTAATTGAGACTTGTCATAGCACTTGCATATTATTGCTCTTTTTGTTGATTTTGATTGCTTCCATTGTCCTCATTTGTAAGTCGCTTTGGTAAATGTAATTAACTCAGGAGCAGGTTGGTTAGATATGATGTAATTAGCTAAGCTAATTTCTAAGAGGTTAAACTGACAGTTACAGTTTACCCATTACAACTTACCCCATATCTTACAACTGCCCTATCAGTAAGAATAAAATATCCTGGGAATGGAAGATAGGTACTTTCCAGCACAGTCAAAACATGGTTGATAAACTCTCCTAATATTGCTGTGTTATAGCTATAATGAAAATAATTGGCTATGGAAATTGTTTTTTTTTGGGGGGGAGGGGGAGGCAGGGTTTGTTTTTTGTTTTCTTTCTGTGCAACAAACTCTCTCTGTGGCCACCCTGTCTTTGCTTAGACAGCAAATGTTGCATGCAGTTGTTTGGTATGATCAAAAACAAGAATAGAAGGCATAAGAAATGTTTCAACAACAACAACAAAAAATAAACAAAGGGCACAGGGAAACTGAAAGAAGAAGAAACAGTAAAAACAAGACCATGGCAAGTGGCAAATGATGTATTGGAAGGGTCCACATCAGTGTACAATGAACATACAGTGCACTTGCCTTTCACTCAAATCAAGAAACCAGAGACACAAATAGACCAAAACAGACCCCATGACAGAAGATTAAATGTCTGTCTAGTCAGTCAGCAGATTATAGTCATTTATCAGAGTTTCTTGACTCTTACATTTTAAACAAATGTTGCCTGTTTTTGCCCCTTAAATGAAAATAGTTAAGAGGCCACATCAGAATACTGTGTGTCTCCACTTCCCACTATACTTTCAATTTTTAATAAAAAAAAAAAATTACTCCTTTGTTTATATGGTATTGCTAAATTCTCATAGTGAGTTTTTGGAAACGTTTTCTGTCAAAAATGTGCAGAATAGTGATAGGCTGCTTCAGCATTAAATTCAGTATGCGGCTCTTTGATGAATTGCTTTGCTCCTCATTTGTAAGCTGTTTTGGATAAAAGCATCTGCTAAATGCCTACATTTAAATGTAAATATTTATTGTCAATATCTGTAGAAAGTCATGAAAGTATCTTTTGATCTGGAAACCCTGATGAAGGCTTGTTAGCTGCAACGCATCGGTGTATTTGTTTTTAATGTGAAGCCATGTGAGAATAAAGGCTTTTTATTTTTCACTATATTTCAAGTGCCTTGGATTTAAAAGTTTTTTTGATGAATTAAGAAATCCTGCATCCAAAGAGCTCTGATTAATGGACTGTATACTCCAGTAGCATTTTTTGCATATATTTAATTTATCTTTTTTTAATTGACACACTATCAACAGACAAGAACAGGCAACACATATTTCTCATGTTTGCTCTGCCCAGTGCAATCAAAAATCTCAGAAACTGAATATTACAGAGCACATTATTTCACATGCACATAAACCAATGATTAAACATCAAAAAACTTTTATAGGGCCATAGTCTGTTCTCATTGGAGAAGGAAGGGCGCTGATGTCACCACAGGTACCAGAGATTGGCAGGCATCCTATCCAATCTGACCCAAAAGCTGCTTTCTGCAGAAGTTAAAATAAAAAGGAACAAAAGAAAATGAAAGTGGAAAATCATGTTATAACACGAGGACAAAAACAACCGAGTTGTCTGATGAAACAGTGAAGGGCTGCTATAATTATCAAAAAACATTGTAGAAGTACACAACACCTGTTTTCGTCTGTAGAACGAGATTAAAAATCTGAGAGAATGTTCATGCTTGTGTACTTGCTGTCATGCTTAGCAGTCGTCAATACCGGTAAGTTAATCTATACTGCTTTTAAAAAAACATTTTATGGTTTTAACTTCGCAATTTTTATATTTTGTACTTAAGTAAAAGATTTTTATGGTCTTCATATGAATGTTGGACAACCTCCAGGTTTTGAATAAGTTTGAAAACAGTCAAAACTGTGGCATTTAACAGAAAAGGAAAGACATTGAGTAGAACAGAGAGCAGCTCAGGTTTAATAATGTGTCTGTCTAATGAACAAATGTAAATACTTGTTAAATATATGTATCTGCTTGTTTAATTGATTTTTTGAACCTTGTTAAAAGTGCTGTACACAGGCTCAAATCTAAGTCCAAGACCATATTTTCATGGTCTTGGTCTTGTCATGGACTCAACTCAGGTTTTGCTCTGGACACAGATTCCAAAGAGTCACGCCTACAGCACTGCTTGTTAATACTGCTTACCTATTCGTCCTCCTGTTATCAACATAATTAGAACTGTTTTGACATCCATCTGAATCTTTTCTCTCATTCTCTTAATTCATGCCACCTCTGTTTGCTTCTCTGTTTCACTGTCACGGAATCAGTCATACCATTAACTCCAGACCTCTCAGCTCCACACACTCATTTTCAGTCAATTCTGATCACCTGATCGTACACTCTTCAAGTTTCTTCTGTCCGCCATCATCCTTCCAATTACCTTGGACTCTATCATCATCCTGCCAAAGAGAAAGACTGTTACCATAAGAGTTGCTAGCATTCTCAGTTCCTCACCTTCTCACCTGATATAACCGCTTGTGCTTACCAGATCCTGTTTAGAAAGCTCATGTGTGTTTTGGAAATCTCCTATGTTGATTCCATTTTGCTTACATCCACATCATGTAGCCTACATGCTTGGTCCAAGGTTCTCACTACTCATTTACATATAAGAGTCTTACTACTCTTATATGTAAATGAGAATGGCAATTCATCTGATTTTTTTTTCATAATTTTTTTTTTTTTTTTCTTTTTTGCCACATCCTATTTCGGTTTGCTCACTGAACAAAAACACTAAGCAAATAAAAAAAATATTGGCTTAATTTGACATACAAATATTATATTATTATATCATAATATGCTTGTCCTTGTGTATCCACAGGTTCTCATTCACTTATGGTTTTTGGAACATATATAGTTGGACAAACACCATTTCCTGAGTTCAGTGCTGTGGTGATGCTAGATGATGTGCAAATAGGATATTATGACTCAATTACATGGAAACCCGTCTATCGCTCTCACAGTGATTCACAATACTATGATGAAGATCAAAGTGCTGCTAGATCTGTATTTCTTGTTATGTATGACAGCATGAAATATCGAGCCTTCTATCTTAAGGGTCACCTAAACCACACAAATGGTGAGAGTTAGGACCTACATATCAGTATTAAATAATATTTAATAACACTTAGATTGTTACAGTATTTTCCTAAAACCTTTTGACATAAAACATAAAGAGGGCAATCATAAAAAGTCTAGTACATTACTTTTCACAGTTACAAATTACATTGTTTTTTAATTCATTTTAAGGTGTACATGTTCAACAGAGACTTGCTGGATGTGAATTAAACAATGACACGCCAGGTCTGTTTCATTTCTGGGATGCTTTTGGTGGACAAAATGTGGAGGAGTTCACCTTTAACACAGACAAAAATTATATCCAGATGAAAAAGACATGGATGATAACCAAGCAACAGCTTCCTTTGAAGTATCTTTATGAAAACATATATCATCCTATTTGCATTAGAATTTTGCGGAGGTACCTGAAAATGGAAAAGAACAATGTGATGAGAATAGGTGAGAGAATCAACCTGATTAACTTCAATATAATAAAGGCAGAAAAGATCATAAATGACAGACAGCAGCGTTGACAGAAAATACATGTGCCTCTCGCTTTATCAAATTACCACAAATTTGTACTAAAGCATTTTGCACTTCACTTCTCTGTAGTGAAGCCCAGAGTCAGACTCATGAGGAAGACTCTCTCAGACTCTGAAGGGCTTCAGATCAGCTGTCTGGCCACTGGTTTTTACCCCCGTCACATTAACCTGACCCTGTTCAGAGATGGTCAGCCTGTGGATGATGATCAGATCACAGGAGGAGAGATCCTCCCCAACGGAGACGGAACTTACCAGATGAGGAAGAGTTTGGTGATCAGTGAAGAACAGCTACATGAGGAACATAAATACAACTGCACAATGAAGCACCTCAATCTGGACAACAAACTGGACGTTACATTTGGTAAAGAAAAACTAACAAACATTCAAACAAACAAAACTGCACTTAATAACTAAACAGGCATTAGATAGACTCAATAGATTCAATTTACTTTATTGTCATTTTAAACATTACAATGACATTTGAATTGGTCCAGTATTGGTCTGTTGCTTACAGATTCCTTTTCCTGTTGTTTATCTCACATTTTTTCTCACCACAGTTTCAGATGTGGCTAAATCTGACCCAGGATCCTCTGCTCTGTCCATAATTATCAGTGTGCTGGTGTTCATGTGTGTGGCTGTTCTCATCATAACTGCACTCATCATATGGAGAAAGAGAAGAGCTGCTGGTAAATGTTCTGTAAACCCAATTAGAAAAAGAAACCAAACATCATTTACTTTAGAGACACTCTTTCAAAGTTTCCAGTTTATGTTTCTCTAGTTATACTCTCTATTTATCACAATTTAACTATCTCATTCTTATTAAAGATAGGGCTCTGAGGCATCACAGAGTAAATACTTCCCCCCTTAATGTGAGTACACTATTTTATGAAGAGATATTAATACAGCAACATGTTCATTTTAAGATTTATTTTAAAACATTCTAGAAATGAAACTAAAAAACTGTTTCCTTTGTTTCAGCTTTGTGCAATGTGAAACATAAACAGTGAGTCTATATGGGCCCATATAACAAGACAATACATTATAGACCTATTATCTCCTGCAATTACTGTTTTTTGTTTGTTTGTTTTTGGTTTTTTATTACTATTTTGTACTATACACACAGAAAATATTTTAGAAAATGCATGCATATGGCAAATATGCAAATATTTCAGAAAAGCATTGCACTTTGATGTATAGAAAGATGTATATGTAATTAAAATCCTAGAGCGTGAAAACATTGAATGACAGGACATTTTTTCTGTCAGCTGATTCACTGTAGAAGTGGTTCAAAGATCTCCAACCCCCACTGGTTCTGCTGAAATGACAAAGGTGCATACTTTCAAACTTTTAATTAATAAGTGTCACTAGAATATCAATTTCTTAACTGATGTTTCAAGAACTGTATGTTTGACATATTGGTCCATCTTTTACACAGAATTTGCACAATGTGTTATACAGTTTTTAGATCTTTCCTTTTTTTTTTTTTTTTGTCATATTCCTGGTGTGCCGCAAATACTTTGTCATATATTTTATTTTATTTATTCCATTCTGTTTACTTAATTGTGGTTCCTACTGTGTAAAGTCTGCTAATGTAATTATCTTAATGCCTCCACAAATAAAAAAAAAAATAAATTAAAAAAAAAAAAAGTTCATCAGTTTTACCAGGTTAGTGTTCCTTACCAGGTTTTCCCTACCTGTTTCTGTCACACATTTTATTGTTAAAATGGCTCAAGAGAGCAGAAGAACAGTAAAGGGATTATAGTTTAAAAAATAACCATATAATAAATGTGCAAGGAAACACTGTACAATTATGTCACTTTCTGTAAATGTCTGATTAATAACTGTTAAATCTCGTCTTATAAGCATATCTTATATATGCTTAAAGAAATTAATATATAAGGGGGAAAATACAGACTTCCAGAACCGTGTGTAGACAGGACTTTTATTTTGGCCTGGCGTTATGACGTCATAAGGTTGCGCCGTTCTTATCTGGCTCAACAGAGGTTTGTGTTTTTGAATGTTTATGTATTTTAGGTGTTTAAATCTATTTATAATAGTTTACAAGTAATATGAAATTAACCAATTAATTGTTATGTGAAATGCTTGTCCGTGTACCGCTTTACGGTTACGTTTTCAGACCATATGAATATAAAGGCAAAAATGCAATATATGAAACCATATATATATATATATATATATATATATATATATATATTAATATTGCGATTTTCATTTAGAAAAAAAATAAAATAATCAAACTCATTTTCTCACACTCACGTCGTTACAAACATGTATGATTTTCTTTATTATGTGGAACATAAAACATGTTTTTGCATTTGTATTAATTTGGTATAAAATTTAACTAATCGTTACATGAATCCTAATGGTGTAACTTTTCTCATTCATGCATTTTATTTGTGTGCAATTCAATTGTCTGGAATCATATTTCATTCTATTATTTGTTTTCCTCATATTAAACATGGCATAGTGCCCAAACATACAGGGAAACAACTGAGATCAGCTGCCATCTATTAAGATGGCGTTTATTAAAGAAGAGAGTGAAGACATGAGCATTTCAGAGCCATTTCGAGTGAAACGTGAAGATACTGAGGAACAAACAGGTTGGTTCTCAAATGTGAATTATGCAAATTGTTTCATTATTTTCACAAACATACTGTAAGTTGTTCTTTACTAAAATCATAACATCAAAACGAATGAGATTTTTAAAAAATGGTGGTCATGTTAAGATAATAAGCTAAAAAAATAATATTGCAATAATAGCCTACCTTTGCCATAATGTCATAATCATTCACCATGGACACTGTGGAATACAGGGTTACATTCATGATTTTTAAGTGATATGTCAGTTTACAAGATTGTGTTGTCTCAATACCAAATTTAAGTAGTTGTTACCAATACCGGTAAAATTTCACTGTTCTCAGTAACAGTTTAAATATATAACAAAAACTATTGTGACGCTTACACAGTTTTATTATTTTAACTTTTTGAAAATAAAAAATAAGTGAGTATTTATATACTAATGTAAGTAAATAATACATTATCCCCCGGTTTCACAGACAAGGCTTAAGCCTAGTCCTAGACTAAAATGTAAATCTGAGCTGTTTCAACTGAAAGAAATTTGCACTGACCGATCTTAAAACACGTCAGTGCCTTTATTTTGTCTCAAGATGCACACCAGTAATGTTTTTTTCTAAGGCATGTTTATAAAAATGACTTGAATGTCCTAATTGAACTATGGCCTAATCCTGGTTTAGGCTAAACCCTGTCTATGAAACCGGGCCTAAAACATTAGCATGTAGCCTTCAATTATTTTTAAAGGGTTCGAAGATTACAATTTCACTTTGTTAACTTTAGTTAGTGTGCAATGTGGCTGTTTGAGCATAAACAACACTGCAAAGTTACGACACTCAAAGTTCGATGCAAAGGGTGAAATTGTCTTTTACAGAATTAGCAAACGGCTTGTAGGGACTACAAACGTGCATCACAAACCCTTAAATTTACATAAACCCTGCCCCCTGGAACATGCAATTATCCATAATGTTAAGAGGCGTGACGTTTCTAGGCATGCACTAGGCGGTTAGCGAATCAGAACACACTGGGCCAGTTAACCAATCTGAGCCCATTGTGAATTTCTGAGGGAGCAACCAGGAAGTCAACAGACCATTTTTAGGAAAACAGAAAAACAGTGTAAAATTTGTGAAAATATGAAGCAATTTTTTAAATGAAGCATGAGCACATGTTACAGTGCACCCCATAAACACAATCAAGTCTTCAAAAAAAGCCGGTAGACCACCTCTTTAAGTAAACATGAAGGTCAAGTGAAAAGTCAATGATAAGTAGAACAAAGAAACAGATGATATGTAATAGAATAAGTGCGCTCTAAAAAATGCTAGCTTATTTGCCAACACAGCACTTGAGTAAATATTGGAAATATTATACATGCTGGGTTATTTTGACCTTGCTTGTTCGGTTTTATACATTAAAAACCCATTTCTTTCTTTTTCTTCTTTTTTTTTTTGACATAGTGCTGGGATATTTTAAAAAATAAAAAAAGCACTCTAAAATCTCTGTTATATAAATAAGACAGGAATAGTTCATATGCAATATTGTTATTCAATGGCAAGTCTTTTAGGCCCTGTTTACACCTGATATTAACTTGGGTTTTCGTCGATCCGATCACAAGTGGACAACGCTAAGTATAGGTGTAAATGGGGTGTAAAACATTTTGAGCTTGTCCACTTTCGACCACATCCAGAGGTGGTCGAAAACGCATTCGATCGGATTGCTGTTGTAGTATAGACGTACATGTGGTCGAATGCATTCGAACAGCTGCTAAAGACCGCCTTCTCTCCGCCTACTGACCAAACATGTAATCATTGTGGGATGTGTTGCTGGGAAGCGCGCTTGTCAAATGGGATTTAAACTGCTGGGTGGAACTTTTATTTCGAAGCACTAGCACAAGTCCACATCGCTCAGCGATGTCTTGCGGCTAACACTGCAGAAACAAAAGCGGCTACAGTAATATGTCTCCTTTGTCCACTTGTGATTGGATCAACGAAAACGCATGTTAATACCAGGTGTAAACAGGGCCTGTAAAACAGTAGCTTAAACATTTTAGGGTGCAACAGGAGCAGCAACAGCAGCCATTGGATATTTATGATTGAAAAGTTAGCTTCACCTTGGCTCGTGCCATCTCATCTGTAAGATATTTAAGTTTCAATTTCAACCCTTCAAATGCAAAGCACGATCACAGCTGTGACGCTAGTGCGCTAGACCAATAGTGCTCCAATTGTAATCATTGAAATGCACAGAAACTGTGCTACATATAACAGTGCTGTGGCGTCATGTTTCAGCCCTGTTTTCGCATTCATTTGTGGGAGGTTAAACTTCCATGGTGAAGGGGGTGTGAAAGGGTATGTGAGGGGGTTCATCATTTGAGTTACAGAAAAACTACTCAGCACCTGGATAAAAACATTAAAAATATAACCCAATAAAATTACCCAACTGGCTGAACCCAGCATTTGGGTTAAAAAAATAAAATAACCCAACATTTTTGTGGAAAGTCTGTTAGTCTGCATTCACACTCATTTTAGACAATGCACATATCTATTTTTTTTTTTGTCCCATCTGTTGCCTTATTATTCATGTCAACGCAAGTTAACTGACTGGGCAATTTTGCAAAAACTCCTGTTATAATCAAAAATCTGTCTGGATTACATAACGTATCTCTTATTTACAATGTCTTTAATACTTTGTTGGTTATAAATGTCTGTGGCTACAATGTTAAACACTTCTAACACACATTGCAAATAGAATCCTCGATATCTGTTGTTTTGTGTCATTAAACTGGGGTTTGCTTTTTTTAATTTAGACCTGATGCCGCTTAAAAAGGAGAGTCAAGAACTAAATGAAATGGAGAAGAAAGCGCAGTATGAGAAACATGATTTCATAAGTGGTGAAAAACTTGGCTTGCAGACTGAAAAGTCACAAAAACTAGTGCAGGAGACAGAATCCCAAAGTTATTTCCCCTGCTATCAGTGTGGAAGCGTTTTCGGTTCTGCAGGAAGCCTTAAAGTCCACATACGAATTCACAATGGAGAGAATCCTTTCACATGTGATCAGTGTGGAAAGAGTTACACTCGAAGCAAAACCTTAAAGGATCACATGAGGATTCACACTGGAGAAAGACCTTTCACATGTGATCAATGTGGAAAGAGTTTCATGCGTAAAGACACCCTTAATTTACACATGAGAAATCACTCAAGAGAGAACTGTTTTAAATGTCACCAGTCTGGAAGAAGTTTCATGTCTTTAGAAGACCTTAACAAGCATGTGATAATTCACTCTGGAGAGAAGCCCTTCAAATGCCACCAATGTGGAAAGGGGTTCCAAGTAAATAAGCACCTCAAGAGACACATGATATCTCATACTGAGGAGAAGCTTTTTAAGTGCCATCAGTGTGGAAAGTGTTTAAAACATGAAGAATCCCTCAATTACCACATGAAACTTCACACTGGAGAAAGGCCTTTCATCTGCCCTCAGTGTGGAAAAGGTTTCATACATAAAGGACACCTTAATGACCACATGAGAATTCACATGAGAGAGAACAGTTTGAAATGCCATCGATGTGGAACGAGTTTCACAGACAAAAAAACAACTGAAAATGCATGAAAATACTCACACTAAAGAGAGGCCTTTCTCTTGCTCTCAGTGCGGAAAGAGTTACACACTTAAAGGAAACCTTAAGACTCACATGAGAACTCACACTGGAGAGAAGCCTTTCACTTGTTCTCAATGTGGAAAGACTTTCATACATAAAGGACACCTTAATAGTCACATGAAAATTCATGAAAGAGACAATGATTTCATTTGCCAACTGTGTGGAAAGAGTTTCACAGACAAGAAACATCTTAAATGGCATGTAAATATTCACAAAGGAAAGAAGCCTTTCATGTGCCATCCATCACTGTGGAAGGATTTGTACATGCAAAGCAAACCTTACGGTTCACTTGCGAATTCACACTGGAGAAAAGCCTTTCTTCTGCCCTCATTGTGGAAAGAGTTTCACATTTAGCGGAAGCCTTAAGACTCACATGAGAATTCACACTGGAGAGAAGCCGTACATGTGTCTTCGCTGTGAGGAGAGTTTCGTTTATCTAGGACAGCTGAAAAGTCATTTGAAAACTCATTCTGGAGAGAAATTACAGTGTTCTGAATGTGGCAAGAAGTTTACAAAAAAGAGCAATTTCAAAAATCATGTCCACATTCACTCTAGATTAAGGCCGGTTAATTGTGATCAATGTAATAAAAAATTCCTTTTGTCATCACACTTAGAGATACACCTGAAATGTCATGCAGACAAGAGACCCTATTTGTGTTTTTTGTGTGGAAAGAAATTTAAATGGCTATGTAATTTGAGATTGCACAAGAGATTTCATATCTGTATGAAACCTCTGACCAGAGCAAGCTACTTGAAACGAAAGCAACAAGTCCCAACTGGAAAAAAAGCCTGTTGAGTTTCAGCATGATGAAAAGTGACTTTTATGGTGGTGCCTTAATTGTGTTATGCAAAGCTGCTGCTCTTTGTCTCTTGTCCCAAATCACTGTGATAAACTTTAATAATTATTTTCAGGAAATTCTGTTCTTACGATATTTGCTTTTGCATCTAAACACAGAAGAATGTCTGGCTACTATGTTATGTATGTGTGTGTGGGGCGACTTCATAATATACATGAAAACTGTACTTATTGTGGACTCATCTTGCATTTCAGATGCGGTATTCATTCTTTTATTGGTAGTTTTTGTATTTTTAGCACATTAGCGGACAACATGTTTTAAATATGTATTTTACCAAGCATACACTTAATTTCTTTGACACATTTAATTTGTGTGTGTGTGTGTGTGTGTGTGTGTGTGTGCACGTTTTTGTGACATATGAGGACACAAACTGGTATGACATAGGTATTACATTGCCCCATGTCCCCATTTTTCAAAAGACTTATAAATCATACAGAATGAATTTTTTTGATAAAGTAAAAATGCACAAAGTTTCCTGTAAGGGGTAAGGTTAGGTGTAGGGCCATAGAAAATACAGTTTGTACAGTATAAAAAGCATTATTCCTATGGAATGTCCCCACAATTCACAAAAACAAACGTGTGTGTGTTTAAATTGACGTATATTTCCATGCACTGTGTATGATTTTAGGCAGTGTGTGAACGGGACTTTTATTTTGATCTGTCTGTGACATCACATGGTTGGACCGCTCTCCTCTGGCTCAACAAAGGTTTGAGTTTTATCACGCTTAAGTATTTGAGGCGTATAAATCGATACGAATCGATCAATCGATGTGTGGTTTTTACAATGTGAAATGAATAGATTATGTGAGGTGCCGTGTAACGCTTTACAGTTACGTTTTCAGTTAATAGGCAAGTACCGTTTTCTCTCCTGTCATTCAATTTTAATTTTCAAAATCTTGACATTAGAAATTACTTGATTACATTACAACCTTTTTATTATTGTATTTTTGTGTCTGAAAACTGAATTATAAGACGTTACACGAACCCTGATAATCTCGTAAATGGCCCAACATTAATGAGTGTTATTTTGTTTTAGTAAAGCGCATTCATTCATATGTAAATAAGAGATTAGATTCGGATATGTATTTCTTTCTGTTAATTGTTTTCCTCATATTAAACAAGACCAAATGTCCAAACATACAGGAACAAGAACCTGAGATCCATATGACATACTATGATCAAGATGGCATTTATTAAAGAAGAGAGTGAAGACGTGAGCATTTCAGAAACATTCAGAGTGAAAAATGAAGATGCTGAGGATGATACAGGTTGGTTTATTAGTCATTGTTTTTTTTTTTGTTTTTTTTGTTTTGTTTTTTTAAGTTTTGCCTCCAAACAAACGAATGATAAATATGAAAAACATTGCAATAATTAAATGGTCACAATGGCAAAAATATATTTAAAATAAAAATACAGTTTAATGTAGCCTACTTTAGCTTATTTGTGTAGCTACATGTAAAGATAAGCCACTAAATAAGTTAATGTTACAGGTTGTGTCTGCTGTACTGACTGAACTTTTGTTTTCTTTAGGGGAATTTCTAATATGAGGGGTGACAGGAAAATTACTATATCTTTTATGTTAATACTCTTAAAAAAGTTGGTTCTTTACAGGTTCTTTACAAATAGAAATAGTTCTATTTAGAAACATATCATCCTGAAGAACCATTTTAGGCTGAAATGCTTAATTGTGTTTAGGTTTAGGATTTTTTATTCCTGGGGCCTGTACCATGATCGTAGATGAACAAATTCAGAGTTACGGGATTAGTTTCGAGTTGACAAAACTAAACCCCTCCAATCCAGCTTTGTTGGTACCATGATGCTGATCATCAACTTTCTTTGTCAACTCAGGCTTTGATCCTGAGTTTGTGGAGCACGTGCACGTGAAGGTGTGACATAACTGGCGAACAGCCAATCACAAGCCTTGGTTAAAGGTTAAGGGTTTTGCTAAAGGTTTAGAGATTGAAGAACATGATGAATTTAAATGCATTTACAATGAAAAAAAAGTACTTGTTCATGAAAGAGGACAAATAAAACAAATTATCTTGCTTTCAGCTAAGTCACAAGGAAACTTGGTTAATTTATATTGTTGGAATATACAGATAGCTGATTGGCACAAGGTCAAACAGTCATTTTTAAAAGCGTTATTGATTCTACAGCTTATTTATTACAGATTCGACCTGTAACATTCATTTAAAATAAATGATTTGTTATAATTGTTAAACTAAAATTGCTTGTGTGTAATGGATTAATAATAATATAAATCATATAAAATAAGTAATTATCAATAAAGCCAGAATTTTTTTTTTTTTTTAGTACTAGTGACCTTTAATTTGGAGCAAGAGAAACTGGGGGAGTGACTTTTTTGTGTGTGTCAGACATGTCACTTTGCTCACATCTGATTGGTCCAATTTCAGTTTGAGAGCTCTAACTCAGAACATAACCTGCCCCGGAGCAGGTTAGCCGTGGAGTGTAACTTGGCTTTTAGCTGCGTTCATTGCCATAGTAACTTGTAAGTTACTATGGCAATGAACGCAGCTAAAAGCCAAGCCACTTTCATGGTACCTAAAACCCAGGGTTGGTGCAAACTAAACTGAAACTTACCTGGCTAGCCAGCTAATCTGGCTTCATGGTACAGGTCCCTACTCAAACAAACAAACAAACAAATAAATAAATTCTGTAACTGTCAAAAAAATCCTTTCAAAGCCACCTCATTATCGATTTTGTGGAGTTCAGCCATCCAGCTACACAGACTGTCAACGTATTCTCAGCAGGTACTTGATGTCCTTTTCAAAATAATGTCTTTAAATGTTAATTTTCCCAATTTTAACTTGTTTCATCATTCTGTCATCATACTTTGGCCTTTATAGACATAATTTATTTTATTTAAACAACTAGAAGAGTGTGATTCTAAAGTTAAACTGTGTATTTCTACCCAGACAGATGCTGTCACACCCCACAGCCTCATCATCTGCCAAGATCAACTGCCACTCATTTTTACAAAAATACTGTATATTTGATGTAAAGATATCACAGGAGACTGGGAAAGATATTTCATTGGATCTTGGTTTTGCATTATATGAATTTAGTTTCTATTTGTATTTATTTGTATATCTATTTGTTGTATCATGATTTATTTATGTATTATGTTCAAATGTCAAGTGTCATTTTTTATGCATTCAGCTAATGATTGCTTTTAGAGCACTGTCATTTTTGCTACAATTTCCCATGTCAATAAAAAAAAATCTAATTGATATAACTTGCTGTCTTTTTTTAAACATAAAAGGCTACAATGTATAAGACCAGGCAGATAGAGGGGTAAAAATACACATAATATTAATGAATAAAAACTAATAATAATAAAACTGTTATTCAAAAGGTTGTTTATGGAACAGTATAACAAGTGTTCTGATATTTTTGCAAGATACAGAACCTTAATTTGGTACTCTTTAGAACATCTTGGTTTGTCATCAACAGATTACAGCATTGAAGTGTTAATATTAATAAATGGGATTGAGTGGGATCATATCAATCACCATATATTGTGGAATATGGGGTTACATGATGTAAAAGAGATGTAAATTTACATGTTGTTAACCACTTTATAATAAAAACATTCATTTAATGAGTTTATTACAGCATATTATGCATACAAGTAAAATCAATTTATTTATAGTCCAAAAATCCTTTGGTTGGTGATCTAAATGATCATAAAATAACTGTTGCAGGTATCTTGCTTATTTTCCATTAATATGATAATGTAATAATTAACCTTTACTACACTGAATAAAAATAGTAGTTTGATGCTGGGTACTTTCTGCCATTAAACTGGGTTAACTTGTATTTTTCTTTTTCCACCTTAGACCTGGTGGTGATGAAAGTGGAAAGTCAAGAACTGTATGAAATGGAGGAGAAAGATCCATTTGAGAAACATCACGGAGAAAAACTTTGCTCGCAGACCGAAAAGGAGTCCTCTCAAAAAAAAGCTAGAAAGAAAAGTTTTAAAAACTGTTACATCTGCCCTCAATGTGGCAGGAATTTCACTTATGAAAAAAGCCTTAAAAAACATGAGTTAATGCACAATGTACAGTGCCCTTTCACCTGCCAGCAGTGCGGGAACATTTTCACTACAAACGGAAGCCTTAAAAACCACATGAGAATTCACACCGGAGAGAAGCCTTTCACATGTGATCAGTGCGGAAAGAGTTACACACGAAGCAAGACCTTAAAGGATCACAAGAGGATTCACACTGGAGAAAGGCCTTTTAAGTGTGATCAGTGTGGAAAGAGTTACATACGAAGCAAAACCCTAAAGGATCACATGAGAATTCACACTGGAGAAAGACCTTTCAAATGCGATCAGTGCGGAAAGAGTTTCATACATAAAGTAACCCTTAATTTACACAAAAGAATTCACTTAAGAGAGAGCCATTTTATTTGTCATCAGTGTGGAAAAAGTTTCAAAGACATAGAACGCCTTAACAGGCATGTGATAATTCACACTGGAGAGAAGCCCTTCAAATGCCACCAATGTGGAAAAGGGTTCCAAATAAAAAACAACCTAAAGGCACATATGAGATGTCACATCGAGGAAAAGCCTTTCAAGTGCCATCAGTGTGGAAAGTGTCTAAAACATGAAACATCCCTTAATTACCACATGAGACTTCACACTGGAGAAAGGCCTTTCACCTGCCTTCAGTGTGGAAGAACTCCTTCTGAAGACTAACTCAAATAGTCACATAAGATATATTCACACGGAGAAGCCTTTCGTGTGCCATTACTGTGGAAAAGTTGTGAAAAACCTCAAATCGACATAGATTCACATACAAGTTCACACAGGAGAAAAGCCTTTCTCTTGCCCCTCAGTGTGGAAAGGAAGTTTCGCCCCATAAAGGACTCCTGAATTATCACATGAGACTTCACTGGAAAAGAAAATAACCAAGCTGCCCACCAGTCGTGGAATGATTCGAATATCTAAAGGACTTCTTAATGGTCACATGAGAAGTGTTCACACCAACGAGAAGCCTTTTACTTGCCATCACTGTGGGAGGATTTGCGAAAGCAAATCTAAACTTCAGATTCACGTGCGAATTCACACTGGAGAAAAGCCATTCTCCTGTCCTTGTGGTAAAAGTTTTGCACTTAAAGGAAACCTTACGGCTCACATGAGGCTTCACACTGGAGACCGGCCTTACATGTGCGTTCAGTGTGAGAAGAGTTTCGCCTATCTAAGACAGCTGAAAAGTCATTTGCAAACTCATTTTGGAGAGAACTCCCAGTGTTCTGAATGTGGCAAGAAGTTTGCAAAAACAAGCAATTTCAAAAATCATATGCGCATTCACTCGGGATTAAGGCCATTTAATTGTGATCGATGTAATAAAAAATTTCTTTTGCAATCACACTTACAGATACACCTGAAAAGTCATGTAGACAAGAGACCCTATTTGTGTTCTTTGTGTAGAAAGAGATTTAAATCACTGTGCAATTTAAGATCGCACAAAAGATTTCATATCCGTAAACCTGTTTCCAAAGCAAGCTACTTGAAACGAAAGCAACAAGTTCATACTGGAGAAAAACCTGACACTGTAAAAAGTGGCTTTAGTGGTGGTTACATGATGGCGTCTTAATTGTGTTAAAGTTGCTGCTCTTGATCTGTTTAATGTCATGTTTTGGAGCTACAAAGTGTCATGGCTGGACATTTCTGATACTGTTGTGAGTTATGAGTGGGGATGGAGGAGATACTGTATTACTGTTTTTTATTTTGCAGGTTTACACATTTGTAGGGATGGGTGGGGCAGTTAGACCTAGACCTTTTATATAAGCATAATCAATCCTACATTTAACTCGTAAATGTATTTTAGTAGCATTGCAACCAATATCTTTCGTACTTTCTAGTGAGTTGGATATATTAAAACCTCACATTTGACTTTAGTTTAGTCTGCATCACATTGTGAATACTTCCGTTCTTCTTTAACAGTGGACAGGAGGATATGTGGAGTAGCGTACCAATTTAGTGAAAGTGTAAATCCTTTTGTTTAAATGTGCTCATGTGAATAACCTGTAAACCATTCTGTTGTTTTTGTTTTGTGTTTGTTGACTTGACATGGCTTCATTTTCCTCTCCCGAATTCCTAACATTTTAAGTCAACATTCAAACACATATAACATTTTATGCACGGGTGGATTTATAGTCAGTCAACATTACAGTGCCACCCTCAGGCTGAATTGCACAAGGACGCTAGATCTCTTCCAAATGCGTCTCCGTGTGTTCAGTGATTAAAAATGTAAAAACTATTATAATATCTATTAAATTTAAAATGTAAGCTAGCGCTACGACCCAGAATCTGCCCCATTTCAATTCATAGCTGCTATACTCATGAGTGAATTTCAAATACAGACCCTTAAAGGGGTCATATAATGCTATATCCACTTTTACAAGTTGATTGTACTGAAATGTGTGTTGGCAGTGCCTGTACACAACCATCCTATAATGATAAAAATCCATCCAGTGGTTTTTTTTTAATCTCCTAATATGTTTTCCCCTGTCTCAAATCGAGCTGTTCGTCTTGTGACGTCACAAGATCGGAGGCCCCTCCCACGATTGTTGATTGACAGGAGCGTTTCAACACAGACCCGCCCTGAGCGAGCTGTCATCATAGTCCACCATTGTTGATACGCTGGAGCAGAATGGCGTCTAAGCGATCGTGGTGTTCTGTTCTTGGGTGTAATAACGAGCACAGCAGTTTTGATGTTCCTAAATCAGAACCGCTGATGACGCAGTAGCTGAGTTTTGTTTTGGAAGGGAATAGTCCCCCAGATCAACCTCAATTCTTTCATGTTTGCGCAAATCATTTCTCACCAGACTGCTTTATAAACGAGGGTCAGTTTAAAGATAGTTTTGCCAAGAAGCTGCTCCTGAAAAAAGGATCGGTACCAAATTCGTGTTCCTGCTGCACCTCCAGAAGAAGTGAGTATAACGTTTTATTAACCTTTATATTAATCTTTGCTAATCGCTTGCATGTTTCACTATGAATGTGGCTAAAGTTTACACTAACTTTCATTACATGAAATCAAGTGTACATTACGGCATGTTTTCTATGTACGATGTTCTCAATATAATTCATAATCTCACGTTTGTAATGAACAACGCGTTATGGTTATTGTGTTATTATAAATGTGTACGCTGTGGTAAAGTTAACGTGGTAACAGTACATTAAGCTTACTTTTGTAGATGGTTTTAACACGGTGTCTATTTACTGATTAATAAATAATATTATGTGCCAGTACATACAAAGATATCAAAAAGTAACATTCGTTAACCAACCATTCAGAAACGTCCTGTTGAGCCTTTCTTGAGACATCATCTTGGAATAAGTGTCGACTCCGGTTCAATTTTTTTTTTTTTGACTCAGTTCATTGTTATGGTTGCACAGTGTCCTCAGAAACTCCCGCTGACATTCTTCCTTAAAGATGCCCTCCAACTGTTGTCAAGGCAACACTCACACGTGTGAACCATGTCACCCCCACAAGGCACAGAGGGCAGAAGTGAAGCAAACTGATCATTCAAAACATGCTGATAGGTGCTGAACAGAGAGCTGTTTTTGGCCAGGTAAAATGAGTGTTTTCTTACAATACTAACGAGAATTTTTAATTAAAGTATATTACAAACTTTTCATTTAGACCCTAAAGAATCATATTAACTTGTATAAAAATGGCATTATATGACCCCTTTAATGTGATTTTTTTTTAATTAGAAAAATGAGCAAATACATAAAAACAAGTGTCCAAATTCATCTTCATGCCTTATCCCAATTCACTGTGGTAAGCCTATAATATTAATTTAAATTTTGCACTGTCGAGTCAGATTCCTTTCCCACGTTATTTTTGCATCTTCTCTTCATCTCTATAAACACATGTCCAGTTATTATGTGTGTGATGCATGTTGCTACAATAAATAGTGTTGACTAGCCAGGAAACTATATGTGAATGACAAAAAATTGTTTTCATGCTTTTCATTCTGTCTAAACAAGGCCTAAATGTCTTTTTACCATCAGAATGTTTGATGTACTTTTGTATATTTTGTATGCCACTATTCATATTGTACCTTTTCTACTTTTCTTTGATATCTGATCAGAATAACCAAAACTGCAGGCTATGTATGGACTCACAAATCAGAAAATCAAGTTTAAAATAAACAAGGCTTGGAATTTCAGTCATAAACTTGCAAAACTCTGGAACAATGGTTAAAAATGAATATACTACATGGCACAAGCGAGAACAATAAAAACTGCAGTAGCCAATCATTGTCAATCTCAGCACTCTGGTGTTAAAGTGCCCCTATTATGGATTTTTGAAAATTAGCCCTCCTGCAGTGCGTAACACAGCTCTAAGTGAATGAAAACATCCTGCAAAGTTTTAAATCTGAAAGTGCACCGTATATAAAGTTATTGTCTCAAAAGAAAAATTATTGAATCATTGAAACGAATAGTTTTTAAACAAATTATTTTTAAGTTTATTATTAAGCGTCAAAATCGAAAAATTTGCATATTGCCCGCCCACTTATTCGCTTCACTTAGATCTAGGAAGCCTTGGATTTTAAAATTGGTCTGAATGAAAATACAAAATCTGTTTCTCTTTACCGCTAGTATCATGGAGCATTAAGTAAGGAATAACTGGCAAGCCGAACGTTGAATTACAAAAATAATGCACTGGTGGTGATGCGATCTGACGCGAAAGCGAGTAGCGTTACCACCAGTGCATTATTTTCTGAATTCAGCGGTCCGGAGTCAGTTATTCGCAGCCTTCTGATTTGCCACACACTCAGACGCTCGATCAGATGATATATTTCAAAGAGGGTCGTCCGGTTTTGTACCTGGAAGCTATCTGTACTCTTCTAGATAAGGTGTTCTTCATCATCCATATACTACAAATTCAAAAACGTCATTTTAGACTTTGAGCCGTTGATAGTAGACTAATGCAGCTAATAACTAGGTCAACAAAATTTGAGAGGAGCTGGCGTGCGTGAATTAGCCTACCCCTCTGAGTCTGTCTCTCATCAGTGCTCGGCAGCAGCGTCTCTACTAGTGAAACTTTAAGTTCATTTTCCTCACGAACAGTGCTGCTGTTATGTAGATTCGCTTGTGAGAAATGTCATGTTCTTTTCAGTTGCTAAACTGTTTGCCTGACAAAGTAGTCAAACCCTTCTATAACAACATTAATATCATTTCATTCAATACTAATATCTCCCTAAAGGGAGAAGGCGGAGGAAATAGAGTATGTAATGTACGCAGCAAACGTAATATTGTACAACAGCACGGGAAAATGATCTGTCGTTTTTATCCCATTGCTTACTATATTTACAGGTGCTGGTCATATAATTAGAATATCATCAAAAAGTTGATTTATTTCACTAATTCCATTCAAAAGTGACTTATTTTCAATACATTCATTACAGAACTGATATATTTCAAAGTGTTTATTTCTTTTAATTTTGATGATTATAACTGACAACTAATGAAAACCCCAAATTCAATATATAGAAATTCAGAATATGCGAAAAGTTCAATTTCAAGGCACCTGGTGCCCTCTGTCAGCTAGTCATATTTTATAAAATATATAAATCAGTGGTTTCAATCTCAGTCTCAAGACCACCTATACACATTTTGTATGTCTCCTTATTTAACACACCTGATTCAGATCATCAGCTCGTTAGGAGAGAGAGCCATGTAGACTGACTTAAGTGTGTCAGATGAAGACATACAAAATGTGCAAGCAGTGAGTCCCCAGAGACAAGAGTTGAAGCCACTACCTTTAAATGGTCTCTCAGTTGTAGTTCTGTAGGCTGCACAATCATGGGAGGGAGACTGCTGACTTGACAGTTGTCCAAAAAACGACCATTGACACACATGCTACAAGAGGGCAGAACACAAAGGTCATTGCAAGAGGCTGTATTCACAGGCTCTGTCCCAGAAACTTGCACATTAATAGAGGAAAGCAGAAGGAAAAGATGTGGTATAAAAAAAGTGTGCAAGCAATAGGGATAACCGCACCTGGAGAGGATTGTGAAACAAAACCCATTCAAAAATGTGGGGGAGATACACAAAGAGTGGACTGCAGCTGGAGTCAGTGCTTCAGAACACTGCGCACAGGCCTTGGGTATGAGTTCTAGCTGCTGCTGACTCCCTTGCCTATAAACTATCTTGGAGCTGTGCAGACAGCGTCAAGCGTCTAGAGACAAAGGACTGGACTGCTGCTGAGTGGTCCAAAGTTATGTTCTCTGATGAAAGTGGTGCAGCTGCTGAAATGGAGTCCAGAGTCTGGAGGAGAGAGGAAACTGGGAATCATGCTTACTTAAAGATTCCAGTGCTAAAGTTTCACAGTCAGTGATGGTTTGGGTGCCATGTCATCTGCTGGTGTTGGTCCACTGTGTTTTCTGAGGTCCAAAGGTCAACACAACCATTAGCCACCAGGAAAGTTACACAAACTGCCATGCTTCCTGCTGCTGACCAACTTTTATGGAGATGCAGATTTCATTTCCAGCAGGACTTGGCACTTACTGCACACAGTGCAAAGCTTCTATTACACAGTTTAGAGACAATGTTCTCCACAGTACAGTGTGCTATTCAACGACTAACTCTTAGAAGAGCTGAAGGCCACTATCAAACAGCACAAACTCCCTCATACTTACTGTTTAGTACACAGACATTAGACTCCAATGTTTCCTTTTGTGCCACAGCAATTCGAACAAAGACTATATGAAGTATTAGTGCTATTACATGCTCTGCCACTATGTTCCATCTTTTTTACTTTAAATTGTTTGATTCCAAAATCGCTACTGTGGTCTTAAACTATTCATAATTTCTAAGATACTGAATTTGGGGTTTTCATTAGTTGTCAGTTATAATCATCAAAATTAAAAGAAATAAACTTTACTTGAAATATATCAGTCTGTGTGGAATGAATGTATACATTATACAAGTTTCACTTTTTGAATGGAATTAGTGAAATAAATCAACTTTTTGATGATATTCTAATTATATGACCAGCACCTGTGTTCGGCCAGTGTCGTTGTGGGTTTTGGTTATTTTGTTGTTGTAAGACCTTGTTGTTGTAAGACCTTTTTCACTTTATGCGCTTATTCGTTGACTATTTCAACTTCCTCTTCGTGATTTCATATGAACTTTGCTTTAAAAACATTAATAGTATTCATCTTTACCCATATTATATATACTTTTTCGCATTTATTTCTTTGGTTTGCACATTCATCCACTAACTTGTGCCTTATATTATAATATTTTTATTTATTATATTTATATTATGTGGTTATTTATATATATATATATATATATATATATATATTTGATTTGTATTTATCTGTATTTTTACGTTCTACTGTTAGTGTTTAGTGTTATCTGTATGCACCAAGGGTCTGAGAGTAACGCAGTTTCAATTCTCTGTATGTATGTACTGTACATGTGGCAGAATTGACAATAAATCAGACTTTGACTTTGACTTTTGAAATAACCGAAATCATTTGGCGAACTGATACGGAACTGTAATGCGGTCAAGAACTGCCTGGAACTACGTTCGCCGTGCGTTTCCCTGAAAATAATTGCACACCTTAGAACGTTCGTCAGCCAATCAGATTCAAGCATTCAACGGCCCCGTAGTATAAAAGCTCACAAACACTGCTTTAAATGAAATCAGATTAGCGTCAAGCAAAGGAGGGGTTTGGAAAAATGGATCGTTGAACGAATCGTTTGGGAGTCGTTGAGGAAACAAGGTAAAAATAAATGAATATTATAAGAAAATTAAAGTGTTTTTTGACCTTGCATGCATGTCAACCTGTTTGTTGGGGACTCTCAAAACCAAAATATGAACCTTTCATAACCCATAATAGGGGCACTTTAAAGATTGTGACATAAAAATACATTAACACCAGTCCTAAATCTCAGCATGAATAGAACTGATGAGTTAACAGGAGCCTTCGTGCCCCCCAGCGGTCAGCATGGAAAGTCCAGACAGTCATTACTACCGCAGATCAGGGGTCTTAGCTGTTGGAGGCTCGAGAAAATAAACACTACTGTACACAGACAATAATGCTTGTTTATGTATATCTACTGTTATATTTATCAGCGGTCAGAGCAGGTAAGTCAGATTACTGATGTTCTTTGTGATTTTACAGATGTGCTTTTTAACCATTCGCAGTATGTGATTCCGAAAACACACCGTAGATAGTAGCCTATGTGGACTTACTAAAAGTAGAAAACGTTTAGAAGCATTTCATAACAATATAGTTAAGCTTGTGCAACATAGCTGCAAGATGAATGAAGATAAATGTTTAAATCGTCTCTTTTCATTTTGCCGTTTTACTCAGCTAAACAACCTTTACCAAAGTGAAACTACAAGCGAATTCTGCAGGCTTTGCCGAGTGCATTCTCGTGCTGTGCAAAAGTTTTTGTTTTGTTTTTTAAATCACAAAATGTGCCATATGACACCGTAATATGTACTTTTATTGCTACTTTACAAAGGTTCTCACTCACTGATGGCGTTCGCAACATATATAATCGGGCAGACACCATTTCCAGAGTTCAGTGCCGTCGTGATGCTGGATGATCTTCAAGTGATGTACTATGACTCGATCACACGCCAAGCTGTCCATCGCTCTTACAATGATTCAAAGAAATACGATGAAGAGAAAAGTTATGCTGGTGTCATATTTCGTGATATGTACAACGACATGAAAAGTCGAGCATTTTATCTTAAGGAAAACCTCAATCACACAGACGGTGAGAACATTAGCATGCATATACATTTTGACAGAAATGTAAATCACGTTTTGAAAGCTGATCAGTATTGAAAACTAATAGGTTAAGTGTTGTGGGCTGTGTTTTCATCCTTTTAAAGGTGTACATGTTCACCAGAGACTTGCTGGATGTGAATTATTGATTGATGATAAACCAGGTCCACTTCAGACATGGGATGCTTTTGATCAACAAAATAAAGAGGAGTTTATTTTCAACGAGGAGAAAAATCTTTTCCAGATTGATTTACCATGGATAATGTGGGACCATTTACAGTTTGCGCATATGAAATTTTTATATAAAAACGTGTATCATCCTCTTTGCATTAAAGTTTTGCAGAGCTACCTGCAAATGAAAAAGAACAATGTAATGAGAAAAGGTGAGAGAACCAAGCTAATCTTTACACGCAAAGCTGTAGTGTGGCTTGGTGTGACAGTCAGACTGTGTATTGTTCTGTCATTCTTCTCTGTAGTGAAACCCAGAGTCAGACTCATGAGGAAGATGCTCACAGACTCTCAAGGGCTTCAGATCAGCTGTCTGGCCACTGGTTTTTATCCGCGTCATATTAACCTGGCCCTGTTCAGAGATGGTCAGCCTGTGGATGATGATCAGATCACAGGAGGAGAGATTCTGCCCAACGGAGACGGAACTTACCAGATGAGGAAGAGTTTGGTGATCAGTGAAGAACAGCTACATGAGGAACATAAATACAACTGCACAATGAAGCATCTCAGTCTGGACAACAAACTGGACGTTACATTTGGTAAAGAAAATTGCAAATTTAAAGTAGATATCAGGTTTAATAACAAAACTTTATCTGTGTGTATCTTATTTCTTTGTTTATTTATTTATTTAACCCTAGTTTCAGATGTGGCTGAATCTGACCCAGGATCCTTCAGTCTGTCTGTAGTTTTCAGTGTGCTGGTGTTCATGTGTGTGGCTGTTCTCATCATAACTGCACTCATCATATGGAGAAAGAGACGAGCTGCTGGTAAATGTTCTGTTAAGTTGAGTTCATTACATCTAATGCTCAGTTAGGAACCAAACATTAGTTCCTTCAGAGACACTTTTTCAAACACCATATTCAATTTCATGTTGATGTTACTCTCTATTTATACTGGTTTAACTTCCTCATTCTTATTCAGGACGAGGCTCTGAGACATCACAGTGTGAATACTTCTCTACTTCATGTGAGTACACGGTGGATTATGACGTAAGATGCAGAATCTTTTTAAGGTTGATTTTTCACATTCTAGAAATGATAACCAAAACATTATTTCCATTATTTCAGCTTCCATGCAAGATGCAACATGAAAATCGAGTCTTATTTGGTCAAGATAATACAAGCAAAAGTTTTTAATTTGCTTGGTGGATGCCATTTTTTGATAATGATATTGAAATTGAGATAGCCTCAGTTCACATTAAATAATTCAGCCATTTTGTTTAATCTGGAAGACACAAATTGATAAAATTCTGTTTGTATTTTACAAAAACAAGCATCAAAAAAATCAGAGTCAGAAGAGTCAGTGAACACTCCTCTCACATACCATGGGATACTAGGGAGGGTGGCACAGGATGTTATGTGAGTTATTAAATGCTCACAAAATACATACCAGGAAATAGGCCTTTTGCAAGGCTTTCTTGTCGTTCAATCTCGACAAGAGGAGAAGGTGTTCCTGGACGGTTTCACACAGTATGAAAATATGGGACAAATTGTTCATTTCATCTTTAAATATGGGACAATCCTGTATTTTACAAGATGGATAGCAGACCAGATCTCAGAGACTGGGACAGGCAGGGAGAAAGCTGCTTACTTTCCCACAATACGCCACTTTCTGGTGCCCATGAAAATGTAGGCCTATACTTTTTTTTTAAATTTACTTTTTCAACATTTATTTATTTCAACAACACAAACATTTCATAATATAACATTTACCGATTTTTAAAACCATTAAAACTAATTTTTGTCAGCTTCAGTGCAAGATGATAAATGACAAATGAGCTTGCACTGGTCCAAATACTGGTCCAAAGTATTATACACGTAGTATTTTGTCTTCTATAAAATCCCAATATTTGATAATCTCATCTGGGTGGTGGAATCTCTTCTTGGAGTCTCTGGTGAGACATTTGCAGAAAGGAGAACGAACTGTATTCTATTATGAAGAATATATCCGCTGTACATTTCTGTACATTTTCACTTGGAAATTGATCTGTTGAATATTTATGAATTGACTATTAACATTTCAATTGAAAAATAAATGAGTTTATTACTTCATTTGTCTGTTTTGTGTGTAAATATTATATATTTATTGAATGCTTGTTGGGTATTGACCAAGAAAAATTCTCAAATTCAGTTCATTATTTAGACTTAAGTATATGGAAAACAAAAACATTTAAATTATATATAATTAAAAAGGTAAATCTGTTGTTTGGTTCACTGCTGTGAAGTTTAAGATGTTTGATTAGAATTACAAAATGCATAGTACAGTCAGGTCAAGGCAAGAGGTTTAGTGGTTTTTGGAGTCTCCCTGTGGTCCTATTTGGTATCGCAGCTTGACTTGTGCTTATTTGTATTGAAAACTTTTATTTAGGCTAATTATTGATTGATTGATTGTGGCACTATACTTACATTGTGAATAATTAAAAAGTACTTATTTTAAATAAATAAATAAACAAAGCTGTGAGGGTGGGGGTACCGGCAATGATTTTTTCCACTTCAAGCACTGTATAATAAACTATTTAATAAAAATACGAATTTTAATGCAGAGTAATATGGTACAACCTACCATAATTTGTTTCTATTTTGAGGTATAGATTTTAGGGAACGAAAATATTACGTATAGGCTATGTGCGATATAAGGTTGACACACTAATCATCATAATAAGAGCATGCTTTAAAATATAGTTCAAGTCATATTTTGACACCTGTGATGATCAGTAAACTCCACCCTCATACACCTTGTAGTGTGAAAAAAGATTACAGACTGAATAATAGATTTTGCAGTCTCTTCCGTGTTGAGAATGTGACAGACACTGCCATTTGAAAGACTGAAAAGACAGTCGCACTGTTTTCTGAGGCACCTGGATTAATTATTTGAGAGAATGCTCATTCTTGTGTGTATGTTGTTATTTTGGACAGTCGTTAATGCAGGTAAGTTTGCCTACTTCAATACTGTATTCTTTAAACCATACGCGCGGTCATAAATCTGTAGTTTTGAATGTCTATTTGTAAATTTGTTTGT
>JAFVLL020004842.1:0-14472 GCA_021397915.2 Tor tambroides | reverse complement strand
TAAAATATATGAAAGTTTCACTTTTTGAAATAACTTACAAGAAAAAATGAACTTTTTCACAACATTCTAATTTATTGAGATGCACCTGTATATACCTCAATGCCTGTTCACACCAAGAACAATAACTATACCTTTAAAGTTTTAATTAACATTCTAATCCACTGAGAATGAGGAAGTCCACACGACTTCGATAATCACACCGAGGAACGATATAATCGATATGATACACGCATGCTCGAATCACTTCCAGAAAGCTATGGTCCTGCTGATAAATGATCAGATATCATTTCTCACATTATATCACAGAATGATCCCATGTCATATATTCCAAGAGTTTTGGCAGCTTATAATCAACTTGAAATTTAATGTATTATTTAATGAAAATGCTGTCCTTGACCGTTGTTCTTTGTGCATGGGGTTGAACAGATTTTTAAAATAAAAATGGCCATCATTCAGCACACGTTTGGACACACTTGACTGTTTTTATGCGTCATGAAGTTACAACAATGAGAGCTGAAGGTTTCTACATGAAATAATTAAACACAGCAGAAAAAGACAACGGAAATTAATTTTAAAACTACAAATGTGCAGGAAATCACCAGAAGCAGCATAATGCATGACAGAAAAGAAATAAATCAAATAGTAAAAACCCTCCCCATGACATAAAAACACAAGAGTTTGAGTCACATGAGCACAGCTCACACTCTCGTAAAACACACGATCAACTGTTTCTAGATGATCTGGATATATGACGCCGGCACGTATCCCACGTCTCCATTGGCCCTCTGAACTCGGACCCAACCGTCGCCCTGATCCTCCTGCATCAGACTCAGCTGCTCGCCCGCATGCATGGACACGGCGCCCTCGCTGCTGCCTGAAACACACACACACACACACAGATGCTCACCGGACCCATCTCAGTGTTTACTGAACACCAAAGGAGTGCAGAAAAGAGAGCAGCTCACCTTCGAAGTCATAAAGCGCTTTGCACTGACCGATGGGCACGTCGACGTCAAAGTCCTCATCAAATTCACATTCGTAGATGTTCTCTGATGGAGACACGCTGGGATCGCTCAGCACCGTGATGTACTCTGAACTACACACACATTAAACCGGTTAACATCACATCTCAGATCAAACACATGACCTTCAGGAGAGTGTTCACAATACACACAATCCCACATAAAGACAGATGTGTTTGCTGACAGACCGACCTGGCAGGAGTGTGTTGCAGCATCCCACCGCCGGCTTCAGTCAGCTGAACCTGCAGAACACACCTGTGTTTATATGTGTGGAAATGCTACATGTGTGTGAGTAAGTGAGTGAGTGTGTACCTGGTATTTGTTGAGCTCTCCTCTCAGTCTGGCGATGTTATGGGCGGTCTGTGTGATCTGAGGCTGAAGGCTGGACGGATCTCCAAGCTGAGAGTTCTGCTCATAAACACCCTTCATCTTCATCAGAGCCTCGCTGACGGACAGACAGATGGTATAAAAGTGCTAATGTGAATGGCAGGATTTTTAGGATCTGCTAGTTTCAGTAGTCACAGAAAGTGTTGATTATAAAAAGTAGACATGGCAACAACCCTTGAAGAGCGTGCTGTGTGAAGCAGCCTTACAGATGTAAACGACGGTGGTTTAGTTAAAATCACTTAACATAACGAGTCCTTGGTCGCTTTAATATTCCTCTGCTCAAAAACAGCAGATACCAAATGCATGAGAACATCGCTATAGTGACAATGCTGTCAATCACGGCAATTTTGAGAGTGTTCCATTCTGTTCCATTCAAACACGAAATGATAATTCAGGAGATTCACTCCTGTATTTAAATGTATTGCTATATTTTTGGTTATCTCAATCTAGAAATATCGTGGTTGGCGTGATGTGTGGTTCTTCTGTGCTCAGTGAGATACCTCTGCTCCGTCTCTCTCTGCAGTTCCTTCTGGATGTCATCAACCTTCTCCTGCAGACGCCTCCTCCTCTGATCCGGAGGCAGACGAGAGAGATCCTCCAGCGATAACGGCTTCAGACACACACACACACACACACACACACAGAGACATCAGTACTCCACACACTCAACACTGACTGATAGTACAAACTCTTAGTATACTTTAATCTTACATCAACCACCCCAGAACGAATGTTAGTTTGAAAGTTACTGATGAGACATGATGTGTTTGTATGCAGAAATTAACAAAAAAATTAGTTCGACACTGACCCCACAACAGTATAAACAGTAAAAAAAAAAATAAAAAAAGAAAAAAAAGAAAGAAACATTATGCATAAAGCCGCTCACCAAGCTCTTATCAGGAGACGTCACCTGAAAATTCAAACACATGCACAGATGCACAGTTAGTACACACACACACTATATTGCCAAAAGTATTGGGTCGCCCCCTTCTAATGAACAAGTTTGACTACTTTAACAATAAAATTTATACTCATGGAAATTACTAAAGCATATAATGATATTCTAGGGAATTGTGTGCTTCTAATATTATAGCAACAGTTTGGACAGGACCCTTTTCTATTCTAACATGACAATGCCTCTGTGTATAAGACAAGGTTCAAAAAGAAAATGATTGATTGAGTCAGTGTGGGTGTGGCGGGTAGAAGAATTTTCTGATTGGTCTGCATAAAACCAAGTCTCTAATCCCAGTTGAATACTGGACCTTGGTGTGACTGTAAATGCAGACCTTGAGCCAAAACTCATCACCAAACACCAATGACTTGTACATACACTTATATAGACAAAGTATTGGCAATTTCTTCTTTAGAACAGAAAAATGCACTTCCAAATCTGTGGCAACAACAATGGGAACATAATTCATGTATTTAAAAATTGTATTTCCATCTCTGTTGCAACAGTTTTGGAAGTGTCTAAAATGACTGAACCCATATGTACAAGTCATTGGTGTTTGGTGATGAGTTTTTGGCTCAAGGTCTGCATTTACAGTCACACCAGAGCCAGTGTTCAACTGGGATTAGGACTTGGTTTTATGCAGACCAGTCAAGTTCTTCCACACTGACTCAATCAATCATTTTCTTTTTGAACCTTGTCTTATACACAGAGGCATTGTCATGTTAGAATAGAAAAGGGTCCTGTCCAAACTGTTGCTATAATATTAGAAGCACACAATTCCCTAGAACATCATTATATGCTTTAACATTAAGATTTGTACTCATAGACATTACTAAAGTAGTCAAACCTGTTCATTAGAAGTGAATGACCCAATACTTTTGGCAATATAGTGTATTTACATATACACACATCATATATAAACTAATCTTCATATAGTGTGTGCTCTATTTCAGCATGTTCACGTTTGAGGCCAGAGTGACGGCGGTTTGCAGTAATACCTGCAGTACTGTGTGTGTGTACCTTGTTTTTCTTGTGGAAGAGCTGTTTGATGCGCACTTTCGGCAGGTGTGCTGCTGTGTTGTCAGATGTGGCAGCTCTGACTGTCTGACTGTAATCCTCAAACTCCACACTAGCAGGAGGCACTGCGCCTGATTTATACTGCTCTACGAGAGCCATAGTGTCCTGCACACACAAACACCACATCAGCACGGCAAATCACAGCGTACTTCTAACATTCAGTTTAGTATATTTATAAAGCACATTTAAAAACAATAGGTGTTCAAACCAAAGTGTGTGGGATGAGGAGATTACAAATATACTGGGGAGCACAACCATGTAAAGCTTTAAAAAAAAGAGCAAAATCTTAAAATGAACTTGACCAGTAGCCAGTGTAGAGACGCGAGTACTGGGGTAATGTGCTCACGTTTTCTAGTGCCAGTCATGATCTGGCTGCCGTATTTTGCACCAATTGCAATCGATCCACAGATGATTTCAGCAAACCCAGATAAAGTGAGTTGTAGTAATCCAATCTTGAAGTTATAAAAGCATGAATTACAGTTTGAAGAATCTTTAAGGAAAGCATCTTCTTGATTCTAGCAATTGATCTTAATTGAAAGAAACTGCTTTCCACAACAGCATTGATCTGCTTATCAAGAGACAACATAGGATCAAAAGCAACACCATGTTTTCTAACACAGTCGCATACATTTGATGAGAGGGGACCAAGCTGCTTGACAATGCCAGAAGACGCAACTGTTGGACCGAAAACCATTATTTCAGTTTTATCATTATTGAACTGTAAAAACTTTAAGCCCATCAGACATTTAATGTCATGAAGACATGCTGACAGATTAGACAAAGAACAGTTATTGTTTTCAACAGGAAAATAAAGCTGAGTGTCGTCAGCATAGAGATAAGATAAATTATGTTTATGAAAAATAACCGAGTGGAAGCATATATAAGGAGAAAAGGAGAGGACCCAGAATAGAGCCCTGCAGAACACCATAGGAGATTTGAGCCCGAGATGAAAAACAATTCCCCAAATTCACGGAAAAAGATCTGTCCTTAATGTAGAATGCAAACCACTTTAGCACAGATCCCTGAAACCCAACTACTTGATCAAGTCTTTGTAGAAGGATGTCATGATCTATTGTATGAAATGCTGCCCTTAAATCAAGCATGATTAAGATAGAACAAGAACCAGAGTCAATAGAAAGTAAAGTATCATTAGTAACCTTCAACAAACCTTCAAATCAGTACTATGCAATTCTCTAAACTGGACTGAAATGTGTCAAAAATATTAAAAGTACTTTTGAAATGAAAGATAATTTAGATATGGGTCTATAGTTATTCAGATAATCCTGATCAAGATGATGTTTTTTAATAATGACTGGACTTATTCTAATGTGTGATTTTTCATTCCTGTGATGTATGAAGAATGTCTCAGTTGTTCTGAGAAAAATCTTTTGCCGAATTTCCTTCTCAGATGTTTCTGCTGAGAAAAAGACCCCAGTGATGTCACGTGTCACCTCAAGGGTTTCAGAAGAGATCTCAATGATGTCTGTGCTCTTATTATTCTGCAGTCAAATGTCATCTATTAAAGTGTATTTAAATTAAATGATTTATTTTTAGCAATTTATTTAAACTAATCAATTTGATTAAACACTAATTTTAATATTTTTTTGTTTATTTTAATAAAATGTTTTAAGTATTTATTTTTTTAATCAAGTTTATTTAAATCATTTTACTTATTTTAATGCATTTTAAATAAAGGTTTTTTTATTTATTTCAGATTTATTTTCATCAAAGTATTTTAATCGATTCATTTATTTTAATTGCATTTATCAAAACCTATTTGAATAATTTTGTACTTATTTCTTTTAAGCAATTTCTTTTTTATTATAGTCAAAAAAATGCATTTATTGTAATCAAATTTCATGTATTTGTAAACAATTTTTCTAATTTAACATTTATTTATTTATTGCAATGCCCTGATCTAGGTTAGTGCCACACCATGTTCAGGAAATGCTAACTGTCAGTAAATATGAACTGGAGAGATGAGAATGCACATAACAGTGGAATGATGTACAGTCACATGACCAGACTCGCACATTCCTGCAGCTCCTATCAGCTTTCGGCAAACTACTGTCAGTGTTCATGAATTTCCTTAAGGGGGGCTGAAGTTAGAAATCATGAACTAACACACACTATTATATTTCCATGCAAACTGCATGGAATCCTGATATGTGTGTGTGTGTGTGTGTGTGTGTGTATATATGTGTGTGTGTGTGTGTGTGTGTGTGCGCGTGTACCTGTTTCTCATTGATGTTCCTCCCGGTGGAGCTGATGGTGTCCAAACACTTGTTGATGTTGGGCAGGATGTTCCTCTCAGTTTCAGAGAACTGCACGTAGCCGTCGGCTAACATCCGGATGCGCCGCTCCTCCATTTCCTGCAGCTTCTGTGAGCGACAGACAGACAGACAGGAAGTAGAGCTTATAATATTCCAGTCAGGCTGATGAGGGCAGACGATGACGCACCTTATACACAGATGGGATCTCGGAGTAATATAAGTTGTTCTGCTCCGTGTTGTATCTCTGGAGCTGTAGAGCGTATTCGTTCTTGCACTCGTCTGCTAAGTGCACGCGTAAGTGAGCGTGCTGTTTGGCCTAAAGCACACACGCAGCATTAGATATACAGTCTCTGTTAGCCATGAAGCGTAAGCATGTGTGTTGAAGGAGTGTGTTGTACCTTGTCCACGTCTGCTTTGGTGGCGTTGACGTCCTGCTGGACTCTCTCTGTCTGCTGATTGGCCTTCTCTGCTTCTCTCCACTCCTTCTCAAAACGCTTCTTACTCTGAATATAAACCAATACAGATGTGCACAAATCAGTTTTAGATCCACAGTATACTGTACAAGTTTTCAATGTTCCAGCTCACTTCATAAACATGTAGAAATGATAGGAAAGCAATCAATCAGTTACTCACGATGGTATCTGAAGCAGATGCATTTGATATTGAATGTTGTATATATTTTACATGTTTCTGTGTGTTGACTCTCAGTCTTAAGTATTATTATAAATGAAAATGAAACATAATTAGCTACAATTTAAACTTAACCCTGTTCATGACTTTAAACCATAATAAAAAAGAGCATAAATGAATTTTAGTTTTTCCATCCACAATATTTCAATAACCTGTCTTCATATATTTAACTGATATAATTTAATGAATTATCCCAAATTAGTAAAGCTAGCTTTATTTTAGCACCAATGAGATAATACATTTTAAATTAGTTAAATATTTTTAAATGTTCAGTTTTCATTTTTAATTTTAGTTATAGACTTAGTTATTTTGTTCCTTGTTTTTTCGCCCATTATTATTAATTTTTAAATAAGCCTGTATAGTTTTATTGGTAATTTTAATGATTACTCTACAGTTTTATTAATTATAGTTTTTTTTATTTCTCTTTATTCCCATTTGAGTTTTTGTTATTTTAGTTAATCACGTTAAACTAAATGAAAATGAGAATCCCTGCATTGGCAACTAGATAAAAAAAAACACTTTCTTTTTTATATATTTTTTTTATATTTTATTTCAGTTAATGTTCATTTCAAGTAACAATTTTTGTGTTTTGTTTTAGTTAACTATAATAACTAAAAAATAACAACAACGCAATAAAAACTATTGTAGAAGTTCAAAACTGTAATGACGCATCATCTTCACCATCATGTCTACAGTGAGACGATCACACACACACACACACACACACACACACACACGTTTACTCACAGTCTCCAGCTGTTTGAAGCTGCTCTCCAGATTCTGCTGAGCCTTCTTAACGTCACAGAGATGCTGCAACAGAGAAAAGCAGATTCACGGTCAGCATCTCAAAGACGTGTTCTGCATGATTATGAGAGGTTTAGTTCTCGCTCACGTTCTTGCGCTCCTGTCGCAGCTCCTGCAGGTTTCTGGTGAGCTCCACGCAGATGTTCAGAGTCATGCTCTCGGACAGCTGCTCTCTCTGAGCCGCGTATTCGTTCAGCTGATTCAGCACGTCCTGAAACGCCTGCTGATTGCTCATCCTGCACAAACACAGTCAACACCGCCGCCGCATTCAGGGCCGAGCGACACGCGCGTAATGATCGAAGATCAGATGAAAACGTCATTCTAAAATATTTTTGAACCTTGTTTGTGTCAATGTTAGAGAAAAACTTAAGGGAATGTTGAGTTTTATAATTTTACCCACATTGTGGGAAGTTTTTTTTTATCTCACACAAGTAGTAAGTACTAATATTTATGTAACATCGGACAAACACGTCCAACTACACAGTTTAGAAAAAAACAGCAGGGATGTTCCTGAAATTTGGATTCACAAAATGAATTTTGGTTCAGTTAACCTCTCAAAACTCCCAGTTTCATTTAACAAAAAAAAGTCTGAAAACAAGCAGTTTTGTCAGAAATACTGGAAATATCTGAATTCAGCCCAAAAGCGTTGAGAAGCAGTGAAGCAGACGGACAGCAGTGAGATGGATTATCAGTGTTTAATTGAACAATCGACTCACTTTGTGTCCTGATCTTCTTTGACGCCTCGTCTGGAATGTTTCTTAGAGAGGTTCCTTCAGGGAAACACACACAAAACAGGTTAAACCAAGGAGAAACATGTTAACCCTGACCACCTTCAAGAACACAAGATCAAACACCACTTTAACAATTCATTGTGTGCATGAAAAAAATATAATTTTTACAGTATGAATTGGGTTTTTATTTATGAAAATATATTGTTCCCTTTCAGATACCAGGAGGGGAGTCTCTCGTGTGAGGATGTTGATTTTTGGGGGTTTATGGCATCAAAGAGACTGAAAACCCCTGATTTATGCTGTTTAAACTCAAACCAGTGTCTTGCCTGAGCTGTTTGGCGTAATTCTGCTCGATCTCAGCTCTCTCTTTCACAAACTTCACATATCGCTCCAGCAGATCCAGTCCGCTCTGAGTGTGTCTCTCAATCACGTCATGCTGGTCCTGCAAACACACGCGATACACAGATTTCTGAGTGTGTGTGTGTGTGTGTGTGTGGTATGCAGGACATTCAGCTCTCAGGATAGGTGTGGTGCATCGAGTGTGTCGCTCTTTTCCCACGTGCAGCTCTCAAACTAGCTTGACAGGTTGCTCTGCTTCACACCAGCAGTGACACAATGACCTGACCTGACGGGTCACGTGACACCTGTGGCTTCAGCAGAAACTCATGCCACTTCTGTTGTTTTTATATGTACAGCTAATCATAAGTATTAGAATCTAACTCTAATAAAATGGATATGTTAGAACACACCATCATGTGTTACACTTAGTTGAGTTTGTATTTAAGCTCTTATTCACTAGACATGCATCTGTTTTAACAGGAAGGTGTATAAGCGCACTGATCTACTTCCTGTTGGTCCAGAAATCATTCCAAAGCAATGGAGATCAGAAATAGTTTGTCTGGTCTTCACTGCTGTTCAGAGATGATCTGACACCAGTGGTTGCCTAAACCAGTTTAACCTGCACAGGTAAAGCCTCAGACAGTGAAAGCAAATCACAGTGAGGCTGTCACATGACTTAAAGAATAAATAATAGGCCTAGTGCAAATATGGGTAAACATAACAAATCAATGTTGTGGCATTTTAATCTCTTCGTAAACGTTTACAATGAGACGTAGGTACCTACTGCTCACCATTAAGGATAGCAGAAAACCACAACAAATTGAACAAAATAAAGATTTATTGGTGCATTGATCCACATTTGAAGCGTTTTTGCGCTGTTTTCCAGTTTCAGTTTGTTGCTTTGATTAGCCTACTTTTTTTCTTTTCTTTTTTTTACACGCATTTCATTTTCACTTTTGCATAAGTATTTCAACTGTTAGTGATACTGGGTTTCAATTTACATTAACTGCCATCATAAAAATCAGTGTTGTTACATTTTTATCATCAAATTTATTAGTAGGAATGCGTTCACGAGTGCATCGTTTTTTGCGCGATTTTACTTTATTTTTTGCACCCACGAACGCGTCCAGTATTATCAAAAACATTGGTTCACAACCTAGGCTACATTAAATATATGTGCTTATGTCGCCACAATATAATTTCAGACAAGTAAACTATACTTTTTCAATCATAAAAAGGTTAATCACGACTGCAGTTCATTTAAAAAGATGCCATAATATCCAAAGAGTTTGATTTCACCTGAAGCGCATGTAAAAACACACACCTGTTTGCTTGTGAAGTCAAGAATAAACTTACCCAAAGGTCTGAACCCCAATCCATGATCTCTGCAGATCAGAAAGAAAACCACTGCAACCTTCCTGTCAAAGAGCGCAGGACACGAATGAATTAAGTTTGTTTTAACTCAGAATCTTTCCATATGTCAGGTACCCTCGTGTGTTTATGGTGAGGAGCCGTATTTCCCGTCAGACACGGTGGTTATCTCTGGTTTTCAGCAGGTGAGATCAGCTCTCACACTGAAGAGGATCGTCTCATCTGATCTCGCGATTGAATGTCAGCTCATCACACCTGAGCTCAGGTGCCTGTGATTGTGCTTCTGAATCACTGGCCGTTCTCAGTCGATGCACATTTGACAGATAACAACATCTCTAACTCCGTTAAGAAATAAAAATAAAACTCAGGTAAATGAAAGATATTTATAATCCGAGTATAATGTGATGGCGGCTTTTCGTGAAACTTTTACGAGTCTTTTGTTTCGATTCAGTGGTTCGGAGCGCGTATCAAAATGGGCAAATCACGTTTCGATACGTTTCGAAATTTCAATGTTTCGTCGCTGGGGGGCGATCTCTGTAAATCCATGAATCATGCGAGTTCATCGAGATCTGCCCCTCAGCGGCGAACCAGCGTCTATAGTTTACCTGATCTCAGATCAGTTTCATCAATTTGTAGACATTTTTAACAAGACATTTGTGTAATTAAAAGAATGAGAAGTAGGTAATAGTCTCTTACTGGCCTCTATTTAGAAGCTGTCCATAAAACAAACAAAGCAAGCCAGCATATTTATATAAAATATTTTAAAAACCACATATCATACAGACATTTCTTATTTAATGGTATTTTATTATTTTTTTTATTGCATTTAACGTATTATACTTTAAATAATACATTTGCAATGAGCTTTAAAAGCTGTTTTTATGCATGTTTTAGCCTGAGTTTGTGTTGCATTTACTCACTTCTGACCAGCAGGCGGCACTATTATGTGGTGTTTCGAGCGCTTCGAAACAATGAGTCATTTTGCGAATCAACTGATTCGAAGCTTTGAAAAGCTTCGTTTCTCCCATCACTAGGGCCGTTTCTCAAACGGAACGCGTTTATAGGCTGCATACTTCATCAAGCCTGGTTTATTTCAGTTAACTGAGCATTACATTCGCGAGTCATAAGCATATTACAACAATTTACGCTTAACTAAGAATAATGGTCAAATTTGTAACTGTTAATATTCTAAATTAAGATCTTCTTTATGACGTATGCAGCCTATAAATGCGACCTCCGGAGGATGCAGCCTTCCGTTTGAGAAACGGCCATGATGACAGTGGTGTTTCTGAACAGATTTGTTGTAACACTACATTGACATCTACTGGCTCAAAATGTTAATACAAACTGCAACTTAATTGAGGTGGACGAACGACGAACCAATCAGTCGTTTGGTGTCAGGTGGTTGGACCAATCACAGTCGCTTGATGACTGAATGGCCCAATCACTGTGTTATTGTTAACCCCTCAGTCTTCAGTGATGGATCAGGGAATTCTGACCTCAGGTGAGATTTTTTATTTATTTTTTGTATTATTATTATTATTATTACGATGTTCTTTCTACTTCACTGAAAAAAAAAAATTAATTGAATTGACTAAATTTTTTTAAGGTAAGTGGTTGCAATCAATTTATTTTAGCTACATTTAAATAAACAAATTTTACTGAAAGTTAGTCAACTAAATTTATTTAAATGTAGCTAAAATAAATTAATTGCAACCACTTACCTTTAAAAAATTAGTAGCATTTTTTTCAGTGTTCTTAATTTAACAGTCATTCTTATGTGTGCCAGGTAAAGGACATAAGAGCTGCGTGATACAATTGCATTTCTATTGAATCACATCATCACTAAAATATATTCAAGTATAGCTTTGTGGTAGAGATTTGGTGAAATTTGAAACATTGTATCTCCAGTTACTCCATTCGTGCTTCTTACAGCCAATCAGAGGCTTGGTCACGAGCGGAAATGGTGTTTTACGAGCCTCAATTAACCCTCTGATTGTGCACTCATTTGTTTAGTCTGTTATGTGGTAGTTAGTTTGGGGGTTTTGTTTGATTTTTATTGTTGTTATTATTTTTGGCCACCCTGGATTATCTATTTACATAGGCTAATTCTTTATTAATGTCTTCATATATTATTAATATCTTAATATATGATTATATCTTATATTAACCATTTGCACACACGACACGAGCATTATCCAACTCCTGACCACAGACACAGGTTTACAAGCCACTTTTTCCTGCATTTTTCAGTCAATTTCTTTCCTTCTCCCCCCGATGAACAACAAATTTTTGTACACGATAAAAGCTCCTTGTGCTTTCTCAGTTTGACAATGGAAAACATAGGCATTTTGAGTTTCTGCTACTGATTCCTATATGTAGAAAAATTACTTCCAGCTGCATTTCACACTGAGTTTCATCAGAGCAGGTGTTGTAGGTACTGTATGTGTCATTCTTCACAGTATTGCCAATATCAGAAAGGAGGCAATGTCACCAGAACACCAACACTGATCAATGAGGTTGAGTCCATTAGCCTGGACCAATGAACTGGCAGAGGTGACCACACTGTAGTTCATTTTATGAAATGAAGTATAGATAGTTTTTATTATTATTATTTTTACAATGATAATTACGTTAAAATCTGGCTTATTAGTGCATCATCACTTGGACTGAAAGTACCATGTACAAAGTATTTGGACCATGTTCATAAATGTATAAAGGTCATTGCTTTTGATAAATTATTCAAACCAAATGACTTTTGTTTTAAGGAAAAATGGCACATGCTCAAAACACAACCTATGCTCATGGCAGCAGTCACTTATTTTATCATGTGTAAAAAATGTCCTGTTAGCTTTGTTTATTTGCTGGGAAAAGACTCAGTGGTATGTCCACATCTTTTGTACTGAAATATGGGAACACTTTCTCTGGAAATCCACCCGTGTAGATGCACAAACTACTGTTTCTGAAGGGGTCGATGAATCTCAGCTCTCCTCTGTCAAAGTCCAGCAGCAGTCTGATGATACTTGGCCCCTCATCATAATTAATATCTTGGACAGGTTTATTACCTTTCTTGTATTTGCCATCTACATTACGAAAACACCAAAAATGGTTTTTTGGATCCATTTTGCAGAGTTTTTTGCGGTTCACTTTTTCGTCCAGCACTCCCAGTGTCCAGCTGCTGTTATCACCCACCTATACGTCCCAGCAGTGCACACCACAGCTGAAGCCCTGTGAGGCCAGCACCCCCTCGTGCAGCCTCTCTGGGTTATCAGACACATCAAGTTTCACTTCTACATACTGAACACCAGTGCAGTCCTCTGACACCAGGAGTTTATTGGAGGCTGTGTCTGGATCCAGAGTCACAGGAGCTGAAACACAGATGACAGATGACTGCAGAGAACCACTACATATTTTGTGTTTTCATCAATATATAGGCACCGTCATGTCTTTCCAAACATGTATGCTGTTATTTTTTTCTGTTTCACCCAATGAAAGTGGATGGTGACCAAGAAAAACAAAACAATTCTTTTATGGTACTTTAGGTCCATTCACAGTATGTCAGAAATTGCCATAATTACGAGAGGCCAGCATGTTCAAAGCATTCACTTCCTTGTAGAACTTGTAATTACGACTCAGAGTACTGTGAGAGCTTACAGCATACAATCTAAGCAGATGCTATTACTTACGCTGTTCCACAAGGTTCTGCATTCTGGCCCAAGTGGTGAAAATCACTGTCTGAATGGGATGGTGTTGATATTGCTGTAGTTCAGGGGTCGTGTTTGGTACTGATGGGTGTTGGAGTCTGTCACATAAACAATAAGATGTTTGCTGTTCACTAGGATTGCAGCTGTAACCAAATGCTAATTGGGAAAGACTCACCTTTTTAATGTATCACTGTAATTCTGAATGAGAAAGATAAATAATTACTCAGTAATGTGGTTGAGCAAACATAATGAACATTGATTATCAGACACATTTGCACCAGATTACAGCTCTCTGATGGACTTTAGCCCCCGGCTTTATGTGTATCATTGAGTATTTGATCTGTACCTGGAGAAATGTGATGTTTTCAGCTTCCATATCCTGCCAAACAGCTGCCATATTGTCAGACAGATCTGATATCTGTTTGGACAGCTTCTCTATTATGAACTTCTGATCTTGCGGTTCCATTTCGCAACGAAAGGATCTGATGTATTTCTCCTCCTCATCTCTAAGAAACTGATGGAACTTCTCAAATTCCTTCTTAATTTGGTTTTCTGTCATACTGGTGTGTTCCTGAAAGGGTATGAGAAGATTTAACCCTTTGTGAACTTGATGTAATCAGTAGTGAGGATTTACAACACTGATCACTTACTGTACCTTGCTGAGCTCAGCCTGTTTCACACAGCTCTCATGGGCTTTCTTGAGGTCAGCGAGTGTCGCCTGCAGTCTGTCCATTTCTGTCTTGAGATCCTCCTAGAATCACAGGATAAACTCTTAGTAGTAAGCTTAAAGATGCCAAAAGTCAGTTAGATCAGATTCTAATCTCCTCGTACCTTTAAATTCCCAGCAGCCTCGTCGAGAGGAGAACACTTGTGATCTTCATGCTTCTTTGATGTGTAACAGACCACACAGATGGGCTGCTGGTCCTCGAAGCAGAAGAGTTTGAGCATCTCTTTATGTTCTGGACAAACGTCTCCTGAAACAGCTGTGGGTCTTCTCTTCTTGAAGGACTCACAGAGCACTCTGAACGCCAGGCTCTTGGTGGGCTCGTCGTGAGAGCATTCCTTCCGACAGACCGGACACTGCGGGACGTCCTGAGTCCTCCAGAAACGCTGGAGACATTC
>JAFVLL020004840.1:0-17700 GCA_021397915.2 Tor tambroides | reverse complement strand
AGACACACACACACACACACACACACACACACACACACACACACACACTCTCACACACACACACACACACACACACACACACACACACACACACAGTAGTCAACATTTGAAGTGGATCAAAACATTTAATCAAAGTTGTCCTAAAACCAAAACAATACTGTCCTAAGTTCTTGTCTTAGGACAAGAATATATATATATATATATATAATGCATACAAAAGTCAATGGGCTCCAGTGTCGTTTTGTTACTTCCATTTGTATAGACAAGTCATTCAGGGTTGGAACGACATGTTGGTGAATAAATGATGACAATTACATTTTTTGGGTGAACTATTTCTTTGAATATTTTCTCCCTTGTAAAAGTTAGTAAGCCTAAATTTTACATTTATATTATTGAACATGATTTTTATCAGTATGATTTTTGGATCAAGACCCACCAGTTGAAGAGTACTGACACTACTAGTTATGTAAATACTTACGAAGTGCATGCTATATTAAAAAGCATTTTTCTTAATTATTAGGTATTTATTGCAAAATGTAACTGTATTGTTGACCGGCTCTTTATATAAATTTGGATATATAAGTATGTCCAATTTTACCTGTATACATACAGTATTGTGAAATATTTTATATAGCAAATCTCAACTGCCTGATTGCGTGTATCTTTGCAAAAAGTAAACTACATTATTGACCAGCTCTAATCTGCTAAATGTGATTATAAAGCATGAAGATATTATAAACATTTGAATCTTGATTATCTGTAAAGCTGCTTTGAAACAATGTGTATTGTGAAATAGATTTGACTTGACTTGACATGAATCTCATTGCAGATGTATTACACTGGGGCTGGAATGAACCCCGCCAGGTCTTTTGCCCCTGCTGTGCTTTTTAGGAACTTTATTAACCATTGGGTGAGGCATATTTCCATTGTATTCAGATGAAGGAACATTTTGCTAACTAATTCATAAATGTAACAATTTTCTATCTGTTCTCTCTCACTTTCCGGTAGGTGTACTGGGTGGGCCCTATGATCGGCGGTGCTATGGGCGCTCTGCTCTACGACTTCATGCTGTTTCCCCGGATGCGTGGCCTGTCCGAGCGACTGGCTGTGCTCAAGGGTAACCGACCTCCCGAGGCCGAAGCCCAGCAGGAGACCCGAGGGGATCCGATTGAGCTCAAAACACAAGCCTTATAAACACTGCCAGGAAACTTTGGATCCCTGATGCGACACATACGTACGATCGTTTCACACACCTCATCCTCACACACCTCCAACATACAGTACCAACCGAGTTTGCTGTAGGGAGAATCACACACACTTCCAAAGGCAATCGAGACACTATAACCCCTTCCCAAGGACTATGAATGAGGGTAAGAAGAGGACTTCCTGTTGAGGACTGCGCTCTGTACCGCCAGGTATAGGGAGCGAGATCAGGTGGCTAACGCCGCTCAGGGGCACCTCTGTCATTTCTAGTCTACTAAGAGTGAACTACACTAGAAGTGGACTTCTGCATGCTTTCCAGTTTCACAGGGTTTAAATCTCACACATTCATTTCAGTTGAATTTTTCTTTGATTTTTCAGAGATGTGACACATGTACTATATTATTAGCATTTTGCAACCGATTTCTTTACATTCTGCTTACAGTCGACATTATTCAGTTGTGCGTGGTGTGTGTGTGTGTGTGTGTTTTCCGAGAGTTTCCAGTTTGGCTCTTCCATTTCCACCATTCGCCATGTGTTTGTATTAATGCAATGTTCTTTTTTCTATCTCCCAAAATGAAGGAAACATTCCTTTGAACCTTGGTTTAGGTGGATGTTCATTCACGACTAAAAGCTATATAAATCCTTTGGGAATTTGGATCCCTTTTTGAGTCTGCTTCAAACTGTTGTATTGTTTAACTGTGGCCGAATGGCCCAGCATGTGTTTCTTTAAAAGAAGCACAGTCACACCATCATTCATATAAAATAATAAACACACAAAACACAACTAGTCTATTGTTATACCCTAACTTTTAGCTTTTACCTGATAGAAGCACTTCATTTTCTTTCCATCGTGTCATTTTCAAAACGTGAGTTTAGTACTTCCAAAATATTATGGAGTACATTTTCACATACAGTTTCAGGCATTTTCATTGAACTTTTTCTGCCATAAATCTGCATGCGTAAATGTCCTGTTTAGATTAGTGGGTTTGGCATTATTTTGTGTGTAAATAGCTAAACTAGACAAAAGCAATGATATTTTGTCTCAGGAGAAAGAAAATATGTGTTTAATTTATTGTAAACGAAATTTTAAACCTCACTAATGTGAGCAGAACTGGTTCCAAACATCATGGACGCATTATGATACAATGGCTAATCCTGTTGTTCACAGTTGAAGAGGGATTTGTCAAGGTAATACAGTCAACTTTTCCCCTTTGATTAGATGATTGCTGAGTGACTGGGATGTCTGGATTTAAATGCACATTTATGTTCTTGTAGCATTTGGATCTGATGGAATGAAAAGGCAATCGCTACACCCACCCTTTGCTTTCTGCACTCTTTCCACTAGTGTCTTCTTATTCAAGATCTGACTGAAGGAGAACCAGAGTCACCTGAAAGATCTTCAAACATCACCATTGGGCTCTGTAAGCACACTCTTTTTGAAGACATTTAATTAAATGGACTTTCTACATATAAACGTCAATGTTTACATGAAAATTAGGCATCATTTTGTGCTCAAAGTCTTGTGTAAATTGTTAAGATTTGCTTTTTTTTATTTCAAATGACCTAAAGCTAGTTGAGTATAATCATTTCAAGTTAGTCAATGTCTCTTCTTTGGTAGTTCGATGAAGACTCTGGAGTATGCCACAGAGTCTTAAATATCATTAACAACTGTCATTTTTTATTATCTATAAATTAACATTAACATATGTTAATTGTCAAATTACTTTTTTTAATCTTATGAAATGTGAGAGAATCATATATTCTGGACAAAACCTTAACTATTTAATACTCAGGCAAGTGAATCTGTCTTAAATGGATTTTGACTTTATTTATCAGATTTAAAACATTGAAATATGAACATTTCTTTTAAAAAATTGCTTTACCAATTTGGTCATATGAATTGAAAAGAAAAATGGCAACTTTAACATTTTTTCATAGACAAATGCATAAGTGCTCTATACTGTGTATACTGTGGCCGGTAACAGGAATATGACGAGATTTTCGGCTATCGATCAGACAGGTGCATATCTAGCAAATTCATCAGTTAGTGCTACAGAAAGAACATCTGAATAGACAACAGAAACAAAAGTGTGTGGTACTCCCCTTCTAGATTAAATACATACAGACAGTTACTGATGGCACCTTTGAAAAACATCCCATTTGATATACTTTCATATTCAAGGCACTAAGATGAAAGCTTTATATTTTACAAGATATAGAACAGTATTGTTGGACGGCAAAAACCACAGTCTATGGAAGAGAAACTATATTACATTTCAGTTTTAAGAACGTTGACGTCTTGTAGCACTAAAGACTAAATACAACAAAGGTGCACACAGAACACTGTAGAGTATGCGGAGACAGTATTATGTCTATATCTGACATAAAACCTTACTGTTATTTTGTGCACATGATATGTATTTTACATGATTAAACCCATCAATGATGTAAAGAGAGCTTTGCAAGCTGCAACAATAAAATTGAGCTCATTTTGTGCAACTGGAGGAACAAATTATACATGGCAGTAAAGCAGAACACGCTAGTGATATGTAATTTAAAAAACTTTCATTTTAGCTTTACTGGCCAAACCTGACTGTAGACTCAGACGAATGCTGAATATTGAATATGCAATCACACACAAGTCATGCAAATCAAACAACCAAATAAAAAACCTGTCTATATGGAATATGGCACAAAACTCACCAAAAAGCTCACCTCACCAAATTCATTCAGGACATTGTGAGCAAAATATCAGTAATATATATATCCACACTGGAATATGTTTTTCTGCATCACATTTAAAGGAAAAAAATCTTCTGGCAGACAAAAATGTGTATTATGTTAAATCTATTTGGTCTCTCTTGATAAAACCACCTGATAGCAAATAATTTCCTGTTTCACTTGTCAGTTATAATGTTACTTTCAAGAGCAGTCATAAGACCGAAACAGGGAACGACTTGTGAGTTTATGTACTGCATGCTAATAAGACTCTTTTTGCCAAAAGTTCACCTGCTTCTCATAGAAATTTCATTAAATAGTTGCTAGCAAACATTCATTATGATTATTGAGTGAAACACACTGTTCCTTTAAACTGTACTTTTAGTGTGTTTATGCAGGAGAAAGTGAGTGTGATGTTGAGTTGTATATGATCCATGTGATAAAAACACCCACCGCCCAATCATTCATGAAAATGAATTTAAGAAAAGTTCATTCCTACTGATACACTTGTTTTGGGAACAAATGGGTAATGTGTCCTTTGGGACGTGCGAGTTGTGCTGGATGTCCTTAGCAGCAAGCCATCCAATAGCCTTTGTCCAACAAGAACAGAGGGACTGTACCTCTAATGAAGATCTTTGTTAGTATTTTGACAAATTGATGACAAAATTCCCTCCAGTGCTTCCATGTCTATTTCTTCACTTGAGGGAGCTTGTGGCCTGTTAGAGAATAAACAAAGTTGATAATGTTAATAAAGAACAGTTGTGCGAGTGTGTCAGCAGAACGTGATGCTGATGCATCATATATACACTAGGGATTTCCAGGAAACCTTAGTGTGGCTGTGACTCACATGGGTGATGGGTAGAGTGGTGGTTGAAGAGGTATTTGCTCTGGCATATATGGGGGTGTAGACTGAGGAAGTCTAGGATAGGGCAACACAATCACAATAGTCAGTGGTTAAACAGTCATTGCAGCCAAACATTTACTTGGATGGTATTGCTCTATACTAAATTTTAGTGAGCTGGAAAAAAAAAAAAACATTAAAAAGTTTTGGGTCAGTAAGATTTTTTTTAAGAAATAAAATACTTTTATTCAGCAAGACTGCATTAAATTGATCAAGAGTGACAGTAAAGACATTTATAATTTTATAATAATATTTTTTCAACTTTCAACAAAAAATCCTAAAAAATGTATCATGGTTTGCAAATCAGCATATTCGAATGACTTCTTAAGGATCACGTAACACTGAAGGCTGGAGTAATGATGCAGAAAATTCTGCTTTGCTGTCACAGGAATAAATTACATTTTAACACATAAAAAAATTATTGTATTTAATTAGAATAATTAAACAGCTATTTTAAATTGTAATGATATTTCACAATATTACTGATTTAACTGTATTTGTGATCAAATAAATGTAGCCTTAGTGAGCATAAGAGACTTTTTTTTTTTCAAAAGCATTAAAAAATCTTGGACTATTCACTCAACATTTTTTGGGGCTTGGAATATTGCAATGTTAGCTTAGCAACATGTGCTAATGTCTGACTCTACTGGAATCAACCATGAGTGTTAATTGTAGAAGATTGTCTTGTGCACTTGATGTGCCAATTATCAGTGTTTCAAGAGACTCTGTTTTGGTTAGGATGTTGCTGCAAAAGCCATTGATGGCTCATTTTACAATAAAGCCTTCTGATCAAGGAATAAAACTGGCACAGTGTATCTCCTGTCCTACTTGTTCCATATGAGCAGACCGATGTGAATGTGAATGAACTTTACCAAAGCCAAAGTATAATTATACTTACGGGGAGAACATGCCCTGATTCCTGTGGGGGACAAAAGAGGTATTTTATACACCACACAATAAAGATGTGTTAAAAAAAAAAAATGTGTACATCTGTGGCTTAAACAATGATTTGATTAATCCAATACGCACATGTTTGACCCATAGACATTGCTCATAGATTGGCTGTACATATCCATAGGAGTGTCAGGTGGTATGCTGGTGGTTGAGGAACACTGGTCTCCTCTGAACATGAAAAAAAAAAAACAATTATGTGACAGACATTGTCAATGCCTATTATAGTAGTACTAGCTAAATGACTTAATGACTTGAGCCATCAGTTAGTGACTGAATTAATTTTCCTGTCATACTTTATGTAGAAAAAGTTCTATTTATATACTCAGAGTTGTTTTAACCTATGAAAACGGCTCTGTGTTGATAAAATCATGCTTCAGTTTATAGTATCTTCAAGGTGTCTTTATTAATACTTCAGGGTAAATTTGATGACGTCTTGAAAAGTGATATAAATGTACAGCAAAATAATTGTACTTACGGGTTGACTACTGTTGTTAGCTTGAATGGCAGGTATCCATCAGGATTAGGGGGAGAAGGCACTGTTTCAGGACACAAGAAAATAGATGCATCAGTTTTGAAATGTTTCTCATATTTAGAACAAAATGCATCTTTTTTAATAAATATTGAAATATACTGATTTTTTTTTAAATCCTTAGTGAAACCTCAGTATACAGACATTGTCTTTAAAAGATCTGGTTACATACCTGTAAAGAATTTCTTAAATACTTCATTCTTTGGTAAGTCTGGATACACATGAGTGATGCAGTTAATGTCCCGTATGCGATCACCAAGGCCAGCTGAGTCCAGATCCTTCTTGGTGAAGGGCTGGATATTCTGGATTTTCCTGCCTCCATCTGAGCAGAAGAAAAGAGTGACACAGAGCAAACATTTTACTGCAAATCCTCAATGGATCAATACATTTTAATTAGTCTTGCTGATCTATAGTACATCTGGGTAAAATAAACTTAAGGTAAAAGAGATCTTTTCTTTACATCAAAGGCTATTTAAATTTAACTTTCTTTGTTCTTTAATGTTTAAGCTACACAAAGACAAAACTGTATACACCACCATTCTAAATTTTGGGGGTCAGTAAGAAATTAATTTTTTACTCAGCAAGGACACATTAAATTGATCAAAAGTGACAGTACGATTTGAAAAAACGATTTCAAATGTTCTTTTGAAATTTCTATTCATCAAAGAATCATGAAAAAAATGAGTCACGGTTTCCACAAAAATATTAAGCAGCATAACTATTTTTAGAAATGTTTCTTGAGCAGCAAATCAGCATATTGGAATAATTTCTTAAGGATCATGTGACACTGAAGTCTGGCGTAATGGCTGCTGAAAATTAAGCTTTGTCATCACAGGAATAAATTACATTTTAAAATATAGAAAACAGTTATTTTATAAATAGCAATAGCAACTGGTCTGAGTGTAACAGTCTATTGAAAAATGTAGGGCAGGGACTTGGTTCTATGCATCAGCTATTGATTGGATTTTGAGACATGGGTGTTGCATTCAAAAATGGAGGAAGATAAACACAAAATGAGCCTGCATAAACTGTCATTTTTGCTGGAAAGTCTGCTTTTGACATTTTGATTAAAAAGTACAAGTAGATGAATTATCATTTCATGCCAACTTTAAATTGTAATAATATTTCACACTATTACTACTAATAAATGCAGCCTTGGTGAGAAGAAGAGACTTGCAAAAACATACAAACTTACCAATTCCAAACTTTTGAACAACAGCACATCATATACAGGAGTATAAATATTAGAGACTTACTATCACTGGGACCCACATAGGCGATGGTGATGCCACCAATCTCTGAGTCGCTAAAGCGCAAAAGAAAGGTGCCGTTGGGTTTGTTTTGAAGGATGACATGGAGATGCTGTTTTCCAATGAAGCCAAAGATCAATCTGCAGGGACAATGGAAGGCAGACATCTAGTTCACTTCATTTCTTTAGTCTTATATAGTTCTCTATAAAGCGAAAAACAAACTGTGGAACTGTGACCTTACCCTTCACTCCAATAGTCTCTCAGGCATTTCTTTGTAAGATCCATCACCCCTTCAAACCACTGCCAGAAAGTGAAGGTTCGACCAGGCAGAACTTCCTGTGTTGAAACAGTCACAGAAATAATCATTCACACCATTTCGACCAGTCGAACCTTCTGTGAATGTTACCAAAATTACACTATGGTCTCTAGAAACATATTTTTAGGGGTCTTGAGACATGGAAAATTTTGAAAAATTGCAATGAATTTAAAGACACAAGAATATGTAAATGTGTTAGTATGCTACTAGTCATGCTCATAATGTTGTATATTAATGCACAACAAAAAGTTAGTGGTACCTTGTTGAACTGAGCCCAGGACACTAGCATATTGCTGAAATCTTCAGAGATGTCTGGTTGGTTGAAGATCTTCTGGGCGAGAAAGTGAAGGTTGTATCTGTCCAAGCACCGCTGCGTCTGCACTTCAGACATGAACTTACTGCTAAGAGCTTCACACATCTGCTTCCAGGGCACACGCTCCGGGACGATGAACGGTATCCTATTCTGATATCACCACAGCACAGAGCACACGGTGTCGATTTGTTTACAAAACACTGAAAATGGTCGTCAACAGGAAAAAGACATGTGATGAGGTCGTTCCATGTTACTCACGGGTTCAGAGAAGGCACAGTCCCATATGATGGTTGCCATAGCATTAATTTCCTGACTACCATGTACAATTACAACCACAGGAAGTGAGATTGCCTGGAAGATGAATAAGGCAGTAAGTTGCTGTTGTAAGTTAGTTACTACACACCAACATACACAATTTTTTATGCATCAGTCCCTCCAGGATTTTGCAATTGCTGAATTTAGTGCAAACTCTGCATTATTTGTGTCCATTTTGCAGTAAAACAAAAAAAAGTTACTTTACAGGAAGATAGCTCATCAAAATCCATAATTCAGAGCCCAAAATAAATCAACACATGCTCAACTGTCCTGTTGCTGTATTGCAGTGAATGCCTTTGTAAAGTGAGCAGGGATGGAATGACCATATGGAGCACTGGGACTTAAACATAGTCGGGTTTATACACAAGTGTTTAAAAGGAATTATACTATGGGGCTGTTGAATGCTTGAATCTGATTGGCTGACGAACGTTCTAAAGTGTGCAATTCTTTTCAGGGAAAGGCAGCTCTTGACCGCATTACATGCCCATATCACTTCGCCAGATGATTTCAGTTATGTCAAAAGGTCTTACAACAGCAAAATAACCAAAACCCACAACGACACTGGCCAAATACATAAATATAGTAAGCAATGGGATAAAAAAAAAACTACGTTTTATTGTGTACATAAAGCACATACTCTATTTCTCCCGGTCTCTCTCCCTTACAGACACACACAGTTTACACACATGGAAACATACGCGCTAATGATGTTAGCGGTACTCTGACGACTTTGTCAGTAAATAGTTTAGCAACTTAAAAGTACATGACATTTCTCACAAGCGAAGCGAGGTAACAACGGCACTGTTCGTGAGGAAAATGAACTTAAACTTTCACTAGTAACTGTATTAACTGCGTTAGTCTACTATCTTACTAGGTCTAAAATGACGTTTTGGAATTAGCAAGGGAGTCGTTGGATGAGATGCGGAAGAAATAATCCTACACACAATAGTGATTTAAGTACAAAAACCGGACGAATCCCTTGAAATATATCATCTGATCGATGTCTTGAGGTGTGGTAACCGTAGTATAAGCGGAATAATTGACTCCGGACCGTTGAATTATTAGAAAAATAATGTACACCCGAGGTGTAACAGGTGTGCATTATTTTTCTAATAATTCAATGGCCTGTCGTCAATTATTCCTTACATAAAAGTTCCAATATGAGAAACAGAGATGGTAATATTTCATATTTTCAAGTGTTTTTTTGAAATCATTCATTCATGGCATCATCAGGTTTCTATACAAATGTTTAAAAGGAAGTAAAAGTTCCAAAATGAGTGAAGGAGAGGGTAATATTACTATTTTCCAGTGATTTCTCTAAATTATTGATTTATGGCCTACACTTGTTTGTTTTTACAACTTGCTCACTTCCTTGTATATGATCACGTTTCAAGTGCGTGGGACAACCTGAAACTTTCTAGAGGTTGAATGCTGGGCTACTATTAAAATAATATTTACAATAATGAATATAATGTACATTAGTCCAAATAATGCTTGATTTCACAAGCTACTGTGTCTAACACAATTCTGTATTTTTCAGTAAAGCAGAATTATAAGTATTTCTATGCTGACGTCGCCACAATTTCAGTAATTATGTGCAAAAATATTTATGGGTATTTGTAATCTCACTGTCACTAACACTAAACACATCATGATTATAGATGGGTTTTCACTGTAAAACAACACAAAAATGGCATACCTAATTTTGACAGCAACAAATTCAGTCACTTTGGGTGGAAAAAAATCACAAAGTCACAAGTCCTGTAAAATCCTGGGACTGATGTATCTAATCTAATATTTTCAATATAATTACATCTTATTACAGTGCATGTGCTGATGACTAAATGATAAACTCAAACAATCCATTGCATTAAAATTAACTAGTAAAAGAAGAGGGGCAAGCACCTGAATGCTATAAGGGCTCTCACAGCCAGTGATGGTCATTTCTGTGGTAAACAACAAAGCGAACTTTTCCTCCGTCACTGACTCAGAGCCCTTCCTGTCAGCTCGTTTGATCTTCCTTATGGACTGAAGAGGAAGAAACATATCTAATTAAAGTGACAGTATTCTTGAAACAATTAAGTTGATATGACAATATCGATATTACAGCAAGATGAATCAAAAATCAACACTCTCAAGAGCTGTTTGTGACAAGACCCACCATGTTTCTAAAGGTAGCACATGTGCTCTTGCTTGAAGTGTTGTGCTCTAAGATGGCCGTGCTGTTGATAAGTTCTCCTACATTTTCACTAAGTGGAGAAAAACAGAGAGAACGATTATAAAACATTTACATATTTCATAAGCGTATGTTAGACCTCTAAAATGTTGTATTGCCACTGTATGGTTAACAGCTCAACTGAAACCCTGATTCTGTTTGCTTATCTTGTTGTGCCTCCACTTCCTCTTTATGTCTGAAAACAGCAACAAAGGCTGTCAAATGTTTGACGTGTTCAATAGCTTGTACAGGCAGATTGCAACATATGGCAAAGGCACCAAAGTGACATTACGACATAACGACCCTTAAGTTGTAGATCAAAGATGATATTGCACACATGCAGCATTCTTCAGCATCATATTTTCTGTTCACCTTTGGATTCTTTGGCATGTAATTGTAAACTGACTTTTAATCTCTGTTACAAGATAATAAATTCAATATTTCATCACCTTCTAAAGTGCATAAGTGAAAAACACTTTTAGCATCTGTGAATGACAGCCTATAAAGCTGTCAATGAACTAACAATGAACAATACTTTTACAACATTTATTAATTTACATTAATATTAATTTACAAATACACTATTGTTCATTGTAAATTTGTTTTTGCTCATAAGTTAGTACATTAATTTATATTTATTAATTTATATCTTGAAATGTTAAAACTGTATTAGTATGTGGGGAAAAATTCCAGCACTACTTGTGATAAGGAGATATTTATTATAACAGTACCGACACGTTTCGGCCTAAGAGCCTTCCTCAGGGTATTATACACACATTCTATAGATATCTGCTCTGATTGGGTGATCACTTTCTGTGGATAGTTAATTCCTATTAATTAGTGTGATGACTTGAGTTAAACTTTGCTAATTTGTAAATGTGCAATCCTATATGGAGATGTGCTTTTTAAATGCTTGTATAGAATGTGTGTATAATACCCTGAGGAAGGCTCTTAGGCCGAAACGTGTCGGTACTGTTATAATAAATATCTCCTTATCACAAGTAGTGCTGGAATTTTTCCTCACATTCCTGTATTTAGTTGTTCTCATGCACCTTGTGAGTGGTAATGTTGCTCCAGATTCTACCATAAAACTGTATTAGTATACACAATCTTTTAATTTTGTGAAATATTGTGAAATATAACAATTTTAAACTACTCTTTTTTTATTTTAATTTATTTTAAAATGTAATTTATTCCTGTGATACAAAACTGAATTTTCAGCAGTCATTACTCCAGTCTTCAGTGTCACATGATCCTTTAGAAATCTTTTTAATATGCTGATCTGGTGTTCAGGAAACATGACAACTTGTTATTATTATGATTAAAGTTGAAAACAATTGTGTGTAAATATTTTAGAGGAAATTGCGATATATTTTTTCAGAATTATTTAATGAATAAAAGTAAAAAAAAGAGCATTCATTTGAAACAGATCTTTGGTAACATTATAAATGTCTTTACTTTCATTTTTGATCAATTTAATGCATCCTTGCTGAATGTGGTAGCATATGTAAAAATGAACATGTATTATAATTTATTTATATTAATAAATACTGTAAAAGTACTGCTTATTAATTCAAGATACTTTATGCATTTTGCAAAACACCTTTTTGAACCTTATTGTAAAATGATATTTAATTTTAAAAAAATATAAAAATTATTTTATAATTAATTATAAAATAAACAAAATTAATAAAAAACAATAAAAATACAGTAATAAAACAATAACTTAATTATTTGAAACTAAATAAAACAAAACAAATAAAAGTAACATTTAAACAAAATGAATAAATAAAACGTATTTTTCCTGTAAATATGCTCCTTAATAGATACGTGTATGTGTGTATTTAAAAATGACAGCATGCTTACTTGGGTACGACACCTTGTTGACCCAGGTGTCTCGCTTGAGCCTCAGTAATAATCTGAGCCTTCAACAGGACGGGTTTCCCAGGGGCCATCTTCTCTCCCAGTAGATAGCGTACGGTGGTGGAAAACTTAGACTGGGTTTTGATGACCTGAGGAGGCTGCTTATCTACTACCAATGAACTGAGTTGCCAAGAAAAAAAAGTACAATATCTAAAGCCAGAAGAAAAATAACTGACAATTTTCAAATGATTGCATAATCATCTGTTGTGATTGCATGATGACTAAGTACGTTGCAATCTTAACTTTCTCAGATCTGAAAGAGGCCTGCATACCTCTGTATGAGAGTCTGGAGCAGATGTGCCAGGCTTTCCAGCAACGTGTGAAACTGCTCAGCCCCTCCATGGTCTCTCTTCACCAACATGAGCTCCTGCCTCAGGTTACCATTTACTCCAAGCAACTGCTCACACCTGCCACCGAAAAAGTAAAAAAAAAGACATTTAGGCCAAATAAGGCAGATTCCAAAAGGTTGAATGACATGCGTGACATCAAAAGCATGAACCAGTCAAAGCAGAAGAAAATATGATCCACAGTACATTAAATACGAGTGCACTTGCAGAAAGGATAAACAAATTTAGAGCCGCAATGTACACAATGTGCATTGTGTGGTGAATTATTGTCTGTCAATCTGCTGAAATTCAAGAGCCACAAACCTTGAAGACAAGCCTGTTGAGTTTTTTTAAAAGAAAGCAACAGGATCTGATCACAACATATTTTAACCCTCCTCTTGTGTTCAAAAACAACTTTTGTGTTAGGGGTCAAATTGCCCACAGTGGTTTCCATGCAATTTGCAAAAACTGACACGTAAAACACTACAGATTCATGTAAAAACAGAATGTTTAGTAGAAACCTCTTTTGTAGCTTTCCAGGGGCTTACAAATATAAAATATGTGAGAAATGTAACATTTCCTATCTATTTTTATTGTGTTATTTCTACTGGGGTCCATTTGACCCACATATTTTTGTTCAAAATTGCACAGACACAAAACTACTTGTTTTATCATGACTACTTGTAGTGACTATTTGCACACTGATGTGCAAATAAGTACATGTAAGTATAAATACTATCTAACATTATTATTTGTACTTCCTCTGCCTTTTTCTCAAACACTTGTGATGATAAAATGTGGTTCTCACACTCCTTTTCAGTTCTCTAACAGTCTAGTAACTGAGATTCAAAAAACGACACAACCAAAAACAACTTTTGACTGTTAAACTCAAAGTTTACTTGTCTTCTGAAATTCTTCATCTATTTGAGTCCTCTTTAAGGTCTCCTGTATTTTATATTTTAGAGTTTGACAAAATAGAGTTCACCACTATCCAATTTGAATCCTAAACTAGTTGCGAAACACTGATCTCTAGGCTTTCTATTAAATACAATTCTCTTCGTGTTCCACATTTCAAAAAAGCTTGACTAAATTATTCAAAAACTGTTTAATAATACATAAAATAAGTGGAAAGGGGGTCAACTGGTAGATAACATTCAGGAAGAGACATCGAAAGAAGTACTGATAGACATACTGTGACCATGAAGGAACTATGTGTGGCACGGAGCCCACTGTTCGAAACGGCAGAAGATCAAATGTAAATAAGAAACTGAAAGGAAATCAAACTAAGGGGAATGATTTAGCTGATAACATTCATACAGTAACATAACTGAAACAAAAACATCACCATGTCTGAAGAGGGCCAAGGTTGTCATCGAAGTGCACGCCAATGGTTGCTCGGTGCTGTTCCCACCTCCAGGACTTAATTCTGAGAATAAGACAGGACTGGCATTGCTCCAGAGCACACACGGCCTCGTGAAGGAGCTGCACACGCTTCTATAAACACACACAGACACATAAAAACCATGAAAAACAGCTCCACTGCAACTCCTTTTTCTTCACCTCTCTTCCATGTAATGACCCCTTTATGATGCATTTAAGCATTTACCTTTGCACAGACTGAATAGTTGTACTCAAGCTGCTGTATGCGAGTCTGTCTAGCGACTTGATCAGAATGCTGTGGATCCAACTCATTTTGACCTGTAGGGAGTTCATTAAAATTCATTAGATATACCGATATGCATGTTTGCCCGTGTGCACGTCTATTAAATCATTATGTGAAACTGTGTCCTTTACAAAGTTAGAGTCCTTTACATAACGCCCTGATTATGACAACTCAGTTCAGTGGTTACGAACAGTTCACTGGTGTTGTGGTTCTTCATGATGTTCATTTTATGTTCACAAATTTATGTAAATGAATAATCTCTGGTTATCACCTACTACAGAGTACTGTTTAAAAGTGGTGTTTGCTTACAATATTGGTATTCATGTCGGCATCTGTGCTTGAAGACATCTGCTACCCAACCCAAGCCTGACGGGTCCCGAAATACTTTCGGGTTTCGGGTCGGGTTCGGGTTGGGCTCGGGTTTGTACCTAAACTAAAACTATATGTAGTAGGCTATGCTGCTTTCATAGACGCATGCACACACACATTGCACACAGATATCAGAGATCGTGCAGCGCGCACAGCATGGAAAATGTTATTAGTAAAACAGCTTCGATAGGCCACTGTCTCGCAACGTTATATTTCTCTGCAATGAGGGGGTAAAATCGTAGGTTCACACACACAACTTTCAGCCCTCTCTCTCGCTAATTCAAATAAATTATATAATTAATTAATTCAAATAAATGCGATCTTACCGCGCTACATCTCTGTGTCTGATTTAAAGCAGGCCGAATGCTAATGAGCCTTAACTGACGAAAATGACCATAATTTGCACGGTGGAAGAATTATCGTCTTGTCGTATACAACCATTCAAAAACTCGGCATAATTTATGTGACCGCTGCACCTGATATTCATAAACTCGGGTCGGGTCAGATGATCTCGGGTACAGGCCGGGTTCGAGCTTCAGTTTAAAGCCCGTGCAGACCTCTAGATCAAGCCCTCTGAAACTCTCAGCTCACTCCAGTGATGAATCCTTTACAGATGCATAATTTTTGGTCCGATTTGCTTTTTGCTTTCTTTTCGCTTCCTTTTCCTTTCAGGATGATTGACGGGCAGAAAGTGTAAAAAAGCCTTCTGACTGGCCAATCAAAAAGCTGGTTCTTATTTTACTTTTCGTATAAACCAGGGTTGTAATATCTCAGGCCAGATTTTTGAGTAATATCTCTTAAGAATTATGATAATTTTATTCAGTTTGGTACAAATCTGCTTACAGTACCTTTTAATGATTGCTCACCAAAATGTTAATAGTGGACAAGTACAAGTTTTAAATGTAATAAACAGAACAAATGAAATCAATAACTGAGCACTCCTGTGAATAATGTTATGTTTTTGTTCCCTATATGCTCAGTGTGAGGAAAAGCACACACACATAAAAAATATCAATTTATATCAATATTAATATAATAGTATTATATATAGTAGCAAACAATTGTGTGTAAATATGGTCATTCATAAGCATAGATAAACATTTACCAACAATGAATTATTATTAATAAATGTTAAATTAATTAATGAATTAATTAAATGTAAGATAATAAATCATTGATTCAGGTTAATCTAAAAATTCTTCTAGATTAGCAAATTATGACATTTTAAGAGTTACACGAGCTGTATAATGGATTGTAAATATTTGCAAATACTGAAGGCTATTACAGATTTCAAATTCCAAAGAAATGAAATTGCAGTTTTTCCAGTGCAGAGACTTTCACATATATGCACATTTAATCTGTCTTCAATGCATTTCATATAAAGACTACTACCCAAAACAGTTAAATTCATATAAATTAACTCTAAATTTTGAACCTATGCTTTTAATGTATTTTGCATTGCTGTGCTGTAACATCAAATACTCATCCAAACTTCAAATCAGGGCTAGACTTGTTGGAGCCCTCATGACGGAAACAACTATTTACACATCTGCTGCTCTAGGGCTTGTCTTATTGCATTTCTCCCTCTGGCATTGCTGCATAGCTTTGTGGTAACCGTGTCAAAACAGCTATGTAGACAGAACCGTTGCATGGAGTGTGCCAAGTGTGTAACCACACAAGGCCTTATGTTGCAGTTTTTTTATATATCATTCCTATGACAAAAAAAGACATCTGTGTGCTCGCTCCATCTCACCATAAGAAGGAGTAGGGAAAACAACATCAGCGACACAAGAACATAGCATGAGTCATGAGAAAAAAATTTGAAAAGAAAAAAATTTAAAAAAGTCACTGTGAGGATTGGTGGATAAATTTGTCAAAACTTCCAGAGATGTTGTGGATGAGCAATAGCTATGTTTGTGTGACCTGATTTATTCACATATGTGCAAACTTGACGGGCACAACACCCCCCATGACGGGACTGTAAAGTCCCTGTTTCTTTAAGATTGTCAGAGAAAACGAGCTTCACAAGATTCAGAATAAACTGACCTTTAGTTGGAAACTTTGCACATAGTTTACATTCTGTCCCCAAAACTTCGCACATAGTGTACATTCTCCCCCAGAATCCTTCTCTAGTGTCATTAATACAAAGCTTGCTAAGTGAGAGCATTAAGACACTTTTCATTTTAAAGGTGCTTTGGAATAATATGTAAACAATGAATACTACAAAAGTATTATATGATGATTAGCAGTTCACAAATATCTTGATCATAATAATTGGATGCGCTTTAGGAGAAGGAACCAATGAAAGAGGAAAACATGTTAAAAACTGAAAAGAGTTTTATGCATATGGTATTAATGACTGCCGAGCAGCACTTCCTCCTCTGTTTTCTGGTGCTCTTTGGTGCACTTTTAACCAAAAAATTTTCTGTTTTGAATTTTTAAAAATCACAGCTTCATCGGAATGGTACCAAACTTGGTGACTTTTATGGCATTTGGAATGTGAACACACAAAAAAATTGAGGGCATGATTCGAGCAGGCTAAGTGGTGGAAAAAAAAATAGTCAAACTTGTGCTCTTCGGTCAAAAATGACCGACCATAGGAAATGAATTGGAAATCGACAAAAACACAAAAATTCAGAGACTTTTTGTGTGTACAATCTACAAATCGGCCACAATGCTGAAAAAAAGTACACAGCAGTAAAGGG
>JAFVLL020004838.1:0-38266 GCA_021397915.2 Tor tambroides | reverse complement strand
GACTTTATTCTCGTAACATTTCGACTTTAATCTCGTAACATTTCGACTTTATTCTCGTAGTATTTCGACTTTATTCTCGTAATATTTCGACTTTAATCTCGAAAAATTTCGACTTTAATCTCAAAACATTTCGACTTTAATCTCGTAACATTTCGACTTTAATCTCGAAACATTTCGACTTTAATCTCGTAACATTTCGACTTTATTCTCGAAATATTACGACTTTAATCTCGTAATTTTAGATTTTTTTTTTTAAGTTGGCGCTAAAACGCCGTCGTACTTTTGCATCTAAACTCTTCATATGCAAATATGTTTACCAGTGTGACGTCACAAATCCCACAACATCAAAACAAGCCATATTTGGAGCTCGTTTACATAAATGCTCTTTTTGTACTGAGGATGTTTTAAGCTATCAAACTTGCAGGATGTTTCAATGCTTCAAAATTTTCATATATGTCAAAAGATCAAGAAAATTTTGATTTCTCATGTCATGAGAATGCTGCATCATCCAGAATGCAAAGCAAAGAGCTCAGTGAAAGAGGGTCGAGATAAATATCAATTATACTTATATTTCATTCAATACTGACAACTATGACCATAATTTAAAAATGACTATGCTACCCAGCATTTTGTGTATATTTAAGCCTATTGTCAGTAGCTTAGCAACATGCTACCATCAAAGTCTTTTGTAATCAACTGTAAGTCAGGTCTATTTGTCCTCACTAATTAATTAGTTAAATTAATTTAATCTTCTCTGCCATCACCAGTGTGCAGCACTCACCTGGATAATGCAACAGCAGACATAGCACTAGAACGCACACCACACACCTGCTATCAACGGAGAGGAGACAGAGTGATGTTTAGATTAGAAGGGAATGATTGATAGAGGCTGTGGCCTGCAATTTGGTCAGGGTAACACCCCTGCCCTAGGACATTTATTGACCATGCAACAGAAACTCAATATAATGTTTTATCTGAACATAAACTTTTTTTTTACATCACTACATCGGGGCATTACATAGGATGAACACCCCACTGCTGGCCTCACTAACACCTCTGCCTCCCATCCAGATACTGATCAGCCTCAACCCTGTTTAGTTTCAGGGTTCAGGTGAGAACTGCAGAGTGACTGCTGCTGGAATTTGATTTAGTGCAGAGATATTGCATCAGTTATGTCTGGTTAAAAATCACATACAAACCAAAATACACAAGTCACAGTGCATAATTGTAATTTCTTACATTTCTTATGCATTAATGGAATAGTTCACCCAAAGATGAAAATGTTCTGATTATTTATTCCCTCTCAGGCCATCCACAATGTATTTGAATTTCTTATTTCAGTCAAAAATGGTTTTGGAGGAAAACATACAAATCCTCTCCATCTGATTCAAATGAATGGGGCTCAACATAGACAATATTTTTAGGGCCAGAATATATATTTAGACATCTATAAAGTAATCCACACAACACCAGGCGACAAATAAGTGTTCTCTCTAGTGAAATGATCAGTCATTTTAAGAAAAAAGAAAATTATATACTTTTTAACTACAAATGCAAGCCTTGGTCCAGTTCAGTTTAGTTCACGGCCTCTTGTGCGATGCATGCATGATGGGAAGGTCACATGTGACGTAGGCAGTTAATACCACCCCATTGTTTACAAGAGGAACATGTAAAGACTACACATCAAGCACCCTTCACACTGTAAAACATTCCAGAACAACTGAGATGGAGGAGAAGAGATGTTTTCACACAAAAACATTTTTTCTGAAGAGAGTTTTTTGCCCAACCCTACCTCTTTGAAACAGAGTACACAGACAAAGAATTTAGACAGATGGAGGAGGCTGCCACAGCCTTACAAGCCAGGATACACATGAACAGACCATTTCTAACAATAAACTGACACAAATACTAACATGCAGCAACAGCCATTCAACTTTTGGATAGTGGACATCCTTCACACTTAGCCGGTTCTAGCCACCTATGTTATGCACGAATGATGTTTAAATGACTGGTCATTTTGCTAGAGAAGAAGTTATTTGTCAGTTCATTTGGGTCATGTGGATTACTTTTAAGCTGCTTAAATGTGAATTTTGGGCCATCAAAAATGGTCCACATTGAGCCTTGTCCACTTGCATTAGATAAAATCAGAAAAATCCTGGAATGTTTTCTTCCAAAAACTTAACTTCCCTTCGACTGAAGAAAGAAACTCATTTGGCCAGGGTGTGTGTAAATAAACAGTAAATTTTAATTTTTGGGTGACCTATTGCTTTAAGGGCTATTCACACCAAGTATGATAACTGTCTGCTTATTAAGTTGTTACAAGGAATACTGTTTTTTACAATCATAAAAGATGAATCACTGATTATGTGAAGTTTTGGTGTGGAAATCATGAGGAAATCAAAAGGTTGTGATCACGATTTTTTACAGTAGTATAAGAGCTGTTTGTTGTTTGTTTTTGGCATCTGATTTGGACCCTTAAAACATGATGTGTTAGAATTGTCAAGCATATAACAATGAATATAAAGTTTGGTCACACTTTATATTAGGTGGCCTTAACTGCTATGTACTTAGATCAGAAAATAAGTACAATGTACTTATTGTGGTCATATTGTATTGCAAAACACTTTTGCTGCAGTTGAGGTGGGATACGGGTAAGGTTAGGGACAGGTTTGGTGGTTTGGGTAGGTTTAAGGGTGGGTTAAGATGTAAGGGATGGGTCAACAGTGTAATTATAAATGTAATTACAGAAATTAATTACAGATGTAACTACATATGGGTATTTTTAAAAAAATATAAGTACAATGTAAAAACATGTATGTACAGAATAAGTGCATTGTATCAAATGATTAATTTAAATGCAAGTGCATAGTAGTTAAGGCCACCTAATATAAAGTGGGACCTAAAGTTTTAATAATCATTTTAATTCTGTGAGAACAGGAAGTCCACGCAGAAACTATAACAATAACAAAGAACAATATCTTTGGAATCACTTATACTCAGTATATCTGACAAATGATATAGACATTGACAGTCAAACAAAATCCACCCAACTTAATGGAGCCTGAGCTTTTTAAAGTGGCAGACTGCAGCATGTGCTTATAATAAACAGAACATTGTCTGTCGGTGTGGATGCTAAGATGGTTATTGTTATAGTTATCTTTATAGTTATCATTCTTGGTGTGTGAACAGGCCTTTAGAGTGACCTTACCCAAGATTTTCAAGCTTGTCTGTCTTACCTAACTTCGCTCCTCACATTTTTTCATACCCATCATCTATCCTCATGTGCTTTTCTCTTTTTTTCTTTCACTTTCATTTTCTACACTCTCTCCAACATCTGAGCCCCTGCTCAGCTATAATGGAACATTTACCCTAAAAGCCCGCCTGAAATGGTCATATCTCCTCTGTGTCATCCCGTGGCTGCTTAAACCCCAGCGCCCCCTCTTTCTCCCCCTCTTATCTCTATGACCTGTAATAAGGGTGCTGTTCTGTGTGAGTGAACATTTCATCTCCAAGAAAATCAGTCTCTGAATGAACAGGACATTTCTGGCTGTTCTCAGCAGGTGAGCTCTGTGGCGGCAGGTGAAATCCAACATGCAGCGATGCTCACGAATTTGATGATGAAACACACTCATGCATATCCTGGCAGGCTGGCTGTGGGCCCAGAGTGCTCCTGTTTGCTGTGAAAACCGACGCGTGTTGCAGGCTGCTATGTGCGGAGAAAAGCATATTTTAAGAATATTTGTGTTTTGAATATACAATCTGAGAGATGCAAACTGCAGGGCGGCATTGATACTGATGCTGGTGGCATAGCAAATAGGATAGCTGTTCTTCATCCAGACTCGCTCTAGGTTTGAGACTGAGAACATCTAGTTTAACCCACAGTAGTTATCCCAAAAATAACTCCAACGGTGTTGGAGACTGGATGACCACTAGTTCTGAAACTTCTGCCGTTCTCTGTGTTTTTAATTCTGAGTATATGCATACAGCAGGAATTTTAATGCATGTATGAAAACCTTCAATTTAATGTGTATATATACCGTATGTATATGTGTGTGTGAAAATTATCGATTTTTCTTTTATGCCAAAAGTCATTAGGATATTAAGTAAGGATCATGTTCCATGAAGATATTTTGTAAATTTCCTACTGTATATATATCAAAAACTTAATTTTTGATTAGTAATATGCATTTCTAAGGACTTCATTTGGACAAATTTAAAGGCGATTTTCTCAATATTTTGAATTTTTGGAACCCTCAGATTCCAGATTTTCAAAAACTTGTATCTTGCCCAAATATCATCCTATCCTAACAAACCATAAATCAATGGAAAGCTTATTTATTTAGCTTTCAGATGATGTATAAATCTCAATTTCAAAAAATTGACCCTTATGAATGGTTTTGTGGTTCAGGGTCACATATATAATACATAAGAAAGTGTCAAAAATGGCTAAATGTATGAACATAAATATATTTTGGATAATTATTTTAATTACTTATATTTTACTTATACATGGAATTACGTATATTTATAATTTTTGGCTATCTTTAATCTAAATATATTTATATTGTTCAAAATATATTTTAAGATTGTAAATGTTCCATTTTCCTCCATCTAAATTTTTTCCTTAATCTGCACTATATACACAATATATATCTAGCACATAAATATATCTTGGCCAGAATTTTTTATTTGTTTGTTTATATGGGTCCATCATAATGCCTCTACCGTAATTTACGGCACACACTAGAAGCAAATTTGAATTATTCAACGTGTTTTAATGTAGGTCTGCTCTTCGATTCTGAACACCGGCACAGAGCTGTGAAACCACAGGGAGTGTGTACGTAAAGAAAACTGTCTAGACCTGTTTTGTCTGCATGCCTGTTTGTTTACATTTTATTTTGCTCTTGTTTTCCTTTCTCTCACACAAACTGCAGCTGTTTTGCATGTAGATCCCATTAGACTCATCGCACCTGTGCTTCAGGTGGACACCCACTCCAGCACGTCTCATGAAAATTTCATATGCAACGAGAACAAGGAGCGACGGCGGGAAAAGAGATGGAGAGAGAGAGGGAGGGAAAGAGACCGTTCGACGAAACCGGTTACCATGGTGAGACTGTCAATGTCGATATCCGACGTGTCATCTTTTAGACCCTAATTGGGTACCCCAAGTGTTTTTCTCTTTTTCTTTCTAGCCAATCCCGCTCTTCCTTCCTCCCACTCATTTATGTGGATAACGTGCAAAAGTTTATGCGAAGAATGATTCAACCTCAATGGCTGTTGAATCACTACAGTTTTTCCCTGGAAATGAAGTCACCACACACTAACAATGCTCTCTCATATTCTGGTGCTGTCACCAAATCGACAAATCATTTCTAACAAGGAGTCTTTTCCTTGGCCGAGAAAACTACCTCCTTTAAATCTCAAGTGACTTCAAACGCGGTTAAATGGAAAAGGGTGGAGAACACGCTGCCCAAAGATGGCATCTCTGTCTTTATAATGAGATTTTCACCTGATGCCAGTCTGCAGACAGACTATCTGTGGAAGTTTAGGGGAGAGAGGCAGACGTTTGGGTGACAATGGCACCAATTTTAATCCCCCAATACACCAAAGCAATCTCAGGCCTAATCTACAGCAGACGATTGGAATGAGACGCCCTGATTAAGAAGGTTTCTGTCTGTCACTCTTCTCTTTTTTTCTGTCTCTGTCTCTATCAATATCTTCACTTTTTTTAGCTTGTTGTATTCTTTCCCACTAGGCACCTCACAATTCAATTTGGTTTTGATTCAGAGAGACACAGTCTTAATGTATCTCAGTTTTTCAGTATAGTTTTTTTTATAGGCCTATGTTAACGTTTAAAAGTTTGGGGGCAGCTTTTTTCGTTTGAGAGAAATTAATATTTTTATTCAGCATTAAATTGATCAAATGGTGACAGTAAAGACAGTTTTTAATCAAAAAAAAAAAAATGAAAAAAAAACTATACATCACAGTTTCCACAAAACATTAAGCAGCAGAACTGTTTTCAACACAGATAATAATGAGAAATGTTTCTTGAGCACCAAGCATATTAGGATAATTTCTGAAGGATCATGTGACACTAAAGACTGGATTACTGTTGCTGAAAATTCTGCTTTACCATTGTATGAATAAATTACATTTTAAAATATATTAAAATAAAAAAAGAAGCCATTTCTATCACGAAATAAAATAAATAAAGGAAATTGTGACTTTTTATCTCATAATACAGTTTTTGTCACTATTAAGGCTTGCAAAATAATAATATAGAAAAAAAAAAAAAAGTCAGAATGTCCAAATGCAACTCTTGAGTTTAATTCTTGCAATTCTGACTTTTGTTTTTTAAATTCTGACTTTTGTTTTTTGGTTTCTGAGTTTACATCTTGCTATTCTGTTTTTGTCACATTTTTTTGAGGACTTTTTTTCCTCAAAATTCTGAGTTTATATCTCACAATTCAAATTTGTGAGATATAAAAGTCACAATTACAAGATATAAACTTCTTCTTCTGATATAAATTTCTTCTGAGTTTACATCTTGCAATTCTGAGCTTATATCTCACAATTCAGACTTTTTTTCCCCAGAATTGTGAGAACAAAAAGTCACAATTACCTTAAAAAAAAGTATCTTGTGGCGTAAACAAGCTTCCATAGAAAAAGAAGACAGTTATTTTTAAATGTAAGAAATATTATAAAATTTTTAATATAGTTAAAAATAAATGCAGCCTTTGCGAGAGACATTTAAATGGTATGTATATAAATTATAATATTATATTCATCAACAATATTTCCTATTATTTTCCATTTTCCTTTTTAAGGACTTTTAGTATTAACTGATACAATTTTGGTTCCTTTTAATGTAAAATAATGTAAAAATATTTTTGGCAGTTATATTTTCCTAAAAGCTCCATCATGTGTTTGTTTGCGTGTGTAAACACGTTTCGTCAGCAGTAGAAATGCTGCTCCAAATGTGCCCTCTCTGCCTCTTTCACAGTGTTATGCAGTACATGGCAATTATCTGTAATTTTTAGTTCTGTATATGCTTTTCAATAAGCAGATTTCATTAATATTCCCTTTTCTCTGGATCAATCCAGAAGCATTTCAGAAAGCATCATGATGCATCGGTGAATCAATTTTTCCCCACCCCTACAACCCAGCCTCTGCTCTGGCTAGATGACATCATCATCCACCATCCCACCACACATCCAGACAACCCACCAGTCTTCACGCGGGAACATCTGTCCTATCATCCCTGCGTTTATTAACTCTGACAATATGTCATATTTAGCGGCCACCTGTAGCTCAGCCCAATGTGTGGACACACAGAGCCGCGGCACATATGAATGATATGGGCCATCATTCTTCAGTTTCCATCTGTTCGACACACTCACTGTCTCTATAACATCCCCACGCTCTCGTCTCATACTGATTCCTCTCCCAACTGTGATTTATGCTCTTCTTCAAATTAGCTCAACTTCGCTCAGCAGTGTTGGTACATATTATAAAATATAATGTCCCTACAGTGTCCTAAAAGCCATCAGACACTCAGGAAGGAAAGAGACTTGAAGGAAAATATGAGATCTACAAACAGTCTCAGACAAAACAACAGCCGAGTAGCCAGATGTCATAGCGTGAGATGCTGAGTTCATACTAATTAAACCCGAGGCGAGAACAGAGAGAGCGAGGGTTTAGAGGGAAAGAGCAAATTAGGACAGGGAAGGAAAGACTTGAAGAGAAGGGTGGAGAGAGCTAAGTTAGAAGAAATTAAGATTTAAATTTGAACATAGAAAAAGAAAGAGTATATGAGAAGAGAAAGGAAAAAGCTGGGGAGGAGGGGGAAAAGAAGGATGAATAGAACTCTAATCTCTCCATCATATATGCTGGATAAAAGAATAAACTCAAATTTTTAAAGATGAATCATAAAACAAATCATATTTGCTTTCTTTTATCACAATTAAGTGAAATTTTGCTGCTTTGTTTTGAGCAGATGTTGCTGTGTACCTTAACCTTAGAAAATAAATAATTAAGAAATATTTTAAGTGTTTCTTAATTTTTCCTTTTTCTAATCGAAATGTAAACACATTTTCCAAGTTAATAAGTTTGTTCTCATTATACACTATACCGGTTAATTTTTTAAAAATATTTTCGTTTTTCAGCCTCTCCAAGCCTGCATCTAAAGATATTTGATTAAAAATACAATAAAAACAATAAAATTGTAAAATAAAATTACAATTTAAAAAACTGTATTTTAATATATTTTAAAATGTAATTTATTTTTGTGATGCAAAACTGAATTTTCAGCAAAGTAGTTTCAGAATTTTTTTTAGCTCAAGAAGCATTTCTTATAATTATCAATATTTTAAAAAAGATTCTTTTTTTAGCAGCTGCTGCTGTTTAATATTTAGCTTGACACACTACAATTAATCAAATCAAAATAAATGCAATTCTTTTCAACTTTCTATTTATCAAAGAATCCTCTAGAATCCTGGAGACTGGCTGCTGAAAATTCAGCTTTGCCATTACAGGAATAAATTACATTTTAAAATACGTTCAAAACGAAAACAAGTTGACAAGTTGTAACAATGTTTCACACTTTTACTGTATTTTTTATCAAATAAATGCAGCCTTGAGCATCTTTCAAAAGCATTAAAAATCCTAATCATTCCAAACAGTAACTTTCTATCATGTTAATCTATTGTAAGCTGCTCCCCTTTAACTAACAAAAGAGGAATATCGAGTGTATGTAAAGTTACAGTGTGCTCATGTGCTACCAATAATCACCATTGATTTTTACAGCCAGCCGTATGTCTACCTAATAAATGATTTATAATGTGATTTTTACTGCATCCTTCTAACCAACAATCTTTGTCTCTCTCACACATATACACACACAGTAGTACTAACACACCTCTCTAATGGGATATTGACTGGACGTGAATTTCAGGACACGCTTGGGAACAAAGTAATACTCAGTTATTACAGCCAACCCAAAGCCTGCCACTGAATTCATGTTATGATCAATATCACATTAATCGCTTTTCTCACCACTCAAAACCCATGACGCCTTTAGAGGATGGCACCGGCGTGCGCTCCGAGGGGCCCGGGGCAACAGAGCGCTCAAGCCTGCGTCTGCAACAAGGTTTCATCACTCAAAACGCAGCAGACTCCTCAGTCACTGTCTGGCAGTCCCACCTGATCTGCCTCAACTTCTTCAAAACAAGCAGCCAGGCAAGAAGGCGGCCTTGGTTTGTCCAAGCACTAAGGATTGATCGCTCAAAAATCTTCATGAATTATTTATTTGAATTCCCAGTTGACTATTTATGGAAAAACCTTGACTCAATGATAAGATATACGATACGGGACCGTGCGAAGATGAGGAGTGTTGGGTTTCGTGGCTAACTCCTGACTGAACAATAGCGCAGTTCGGCGAGAAAAAAAAAGTGTCCTGAGCGCACCTTCGTTTATCTGTCATTCCTGTCACCTTGACAACTGCATTTTTGTTAATTTGCATTTCGTGAGTTCTTCTCTTATATGTTTTGAATCGATGCAGCTGTTCCAATTTGACTGTTTCTATGGGAGCTTTACGTTTGATTGACTGAAAGGATAGTTTTCTCAAAAATAAAATGATTTGCTCACCTTCAGGCGGTTCCAAACTTGTATGACTTTCTTTATTCTGTTGAGCACAAAAAGAATGAATGTTAATCACCTAACACTTGACTTTCCCCATACTGTGGAAGACAATGGAGACCAGCATTCTTCAAAATATCTTCTTTTGTGTCCAATCATACAGGTGTGGAACAACTTTTTATTTTTTGATGAATTATCCCTTTAAATGAGAAAATAGCATTTAGAACTTAGTTTAATTAATGTAGGACTACTTGTAATTTTGAACAGAGAACTAAGTACAGGTGCATCTCAATAAATTAGAATGTCGTGGAAAAGTTCATTTATTTCAGTAATTCAACTCAAATTGTGAAACTCGTGTATTAAATAAATTCAGTGCACACAGACTGAAGTAATTTAAGTCTTTGGTTCTTTTAATTGTGATGATTTAGGCTCACATTTAACAAAAACCCACCAATTAACTATCTCAGCAAATTAGAATACTTCCAAGATAAGACCAATAAAAAAAACATTTTTAGTGAATTGTTGACCTTCTGGAAAGTATGTTCATTTACTGTATATGTACTCAATACTTGGTAGGGGCTCCTTTTGCTTTAATTACTGCCTCAATTCGGCGTGGCATGGAGATGATCAGTTTGTGGCACTGCTGAGGTGGTATGGAAGCCCAGGTTGCTTTGATAGCGGCCTTCAGGTTATCTGCATTCTTGGGTCTGGTGTCTCTCATCTTCCTCTTGACAATACCCCATAGATTCTCTATGGGGTTCAGGTCAGGCGAGTTTGCTGGCCAATCAAGCACCAGTAACACCATGGTCATTGAACCAGCTTTTGGTAGCTTTGGCAGTGTGGGCAGGTGCCAAGTCCTGCTGTAAAATGAAATCAGCATCTCCATAAAGCTTGTCAGCAGAAGGAAGCATGAAGTGCTCTAAAATTTCCTGGTAGATGGCTGCGTTGACTGTGGACTTCAGAAAACACAGTGGACCAACACCAGCAGATGACATGGCAGCCCAAATCATCACTGACTGTGGAAACTTCACACTGGACTTCAAGCAACATGGATTCTGTGCCTCTCCACTCTTCCTCCAGACTCTGGGACCTTGATTTCCAAATGAAATGCAAAATTTACTTTCATCTGAAAAGAGGACCACTGAGCAACAGTCCAGTTCTTTTTCTCCACAGCCCAGGTAAGACGCTTCTGACGTTGTCTCTGGTTCAGAAGTGGCTTGGTAGCCCTTTTCCTGAAGACGTCTGAGCGTGGTGACTCTTGATGCACTGACTCCAGCTTCAGTTCACTCCTTGTGAAGCTCTCACAAGTGTTTGAATCAGCTTTGCTTGACAGTATTCTCAAGCTTGCAGTCATCCCTGTTGCTTGTGCACCTTTTCCTACCCAAATTCTTCCTTCCAGTCAACTTTGCATTTAATATGCTTTGATACAGCACTCTGTAAACAGCCACACCTTTCAGTAATGACCCTCTGTGAATTACCCTCTTTGTGGAGGGTGTCAATGTTCGTCTTCTGGATCATTGCCAAGTCAGCAGTCTTCTCCATTATTGTGGTTTCAAAGAACAAGAGATACCCGGAATTTATACTGTAGGGATGGTCATTAATTGAAACTCAAATGTAAATATTCTAATATTTTGAGAGACTGATTTTTGACTTTCATGAGCTATAAGCTCTAATCATCAAAATTAAAACAAAAAAACTTTTGAAATGTTTTACTTTTCATGCAATGAATCTAAAATATATGAAAGTTTCACTTTTTGAAATAACTTACAAGAAAAAATGAACTTTTTCATGACATTCTAATTTATTGAAATGCACCTGTAGATTCTGAGTATCTTTCAGGTTTGGCACATAAAAGATTTAACCTTGTTACATTCAAAATGTATCCTGCCTGAAGGTCAATACAAAATGGTCAATAGTAGCCTTAACGAAACTCTCAGAAATAAAGGTACAAAAGCTGTCACTGGAGCGGTACCTTTTCAAAAGGGACACTTTTGTACCTATTAGGTTCAAAAATGTACATTTTAAGTACTAATATGTACCTTTAACGTACCAAAATGGACCCTTTAGGTACAAACATGTACCTTTTGAAAAGGTACCACCCCAGTGACAGCTTTTGTACCTTTATTTCTGAGAGTGTACAAAATGTCATTGTACAACACTAAATTATTGATCATCAATATTTTTGTACTTTTTACCTTTGAAAAAAGGTAAAAACTGAGTTTTAAAAGACAGGAAATACAGTACACAGTGTAACAGGGTTGATACACAAATAAGGCTTTTCTGAGAAAACTGCTACAGTAAAAGCATGGTAATTAATTTCAGCAAATTTCAGGCAGAATAAATTATTCATAAATTCTGTGTAACCCATTACAATGAATGTTGAAAACCAATTTATTGATATTTTTCTCTTGCATTATACACTAAACAGAGTTCAATCTGTTAAATGTGAAGTTCAGTAGCATCTGTGATTTTTCCTATTAATTATTTCACTAGGAAATCCTGTTGATACAAATGGCACACTTTTTAGAATTCATATTACAGAGGTCTCAAAGATGCTGAAACATTTCGGTCTGATTAAGCAACTGAATTGGACAGAACTGGACATTTCGCCAGCTGAACTGAAAACCTGCTCACTTAACATGTTTAACTCTGAGAAATTCAGTTGCTAAATGGAAAAAGGAGAGGAAAGAAGGGAATAACTGGCACTTAGATAAAACCGTATAAATCCATAAATAAAAAGGTGTGTTATCTTCAATGAGAGCAGACTGTTTGAATTTCCGTTTTCAACCAGCAGAGCAGAAAAGAGACACGTCCATTATTTCTCCTGCAGAGAATTTTAATGGAATCACGTCCCTGTGTGTGAGGCTGTTTAACTATTCATAAAAATCTATTTTTTCCCTCACTAGTGTTGAAATATTTCTTTTTCTACGAGTTTCTAAGTGAGATATTCCAATTAAAGCATTCCAAGCATGCAAAGATAATCATTATGAATTCTACAAGACCTATGATCATGAAAACAGGTTAAACAGTCAAATTATGATTGAAATACAGATTATTCTTTTTTTGTTAGAAATTAGTTAGTGAACCAGTACATAGAAAATAGTGTTCAAAACTGCATTCTTGCCTTACCTGCAAGTCATTATGGTAAGCCTGCAATGAGGATTTAAATTGGGAGCTGTTTGGTTTGATTTTGTGGGAAATTTTTTTCATGTGTCCTTGTGTCTTTGTGTCTTTGTCACATCCATGAAGAGGTTTGGTGACTACTGTGGCAGATATGCAACAGATGTGTTTCCTCAGATATTTAGAGTTCAGAGTTTCTTCTTGCCATTCCTGATCTTCATGTAGTCAGTCAGATCTGCTCTAATTTAATAACAGGCAACCCTCAAACAATTACAACCATCCATGTAGAAGAATGCATAAATGTTCCTCTACAAGTAACTTGCAATTAATGTTTCTACAGATGATTACGAAGGTTCTGAAATGTATATGTAAATTAGGCTCATTTGCAGCTTGTTACCATCTTTTTTGTTAACTCAGTTTGCTCTTTTGCTGCAATCAACATTCTTTTTTTATTGGCAGAAAGCAGGTTTAAGACAGATTTGTGAATATTTTCTAATGGTTATGGCAGCTTATTTGGTGATGAAATGAGAGACTGTCACAGTACGGCCAGGACGGCCAGGCTCCATCGTCACCCAATCACAACGATCACTATCACCTGTGTTCTGAGCACCTGCACCTGTCACTCATTTAATCACCTAATTAAGCACCAGTATAAAGGCACACACCTCAGTCTGCACATTTGTCTGGTTTTGTATGTATGTTTGAAGTGGACTCACTGGCTCAGTACAGAGCTCTAAGTTACTCACCTGTGTGTTACTCACCTGTGTGTTACTCACCTGTGTGTTACTCACCTCCTGTGTTCCTCTGCAGTCGCCTGTTTCTCCTGGCTCCCTTTGTCTCCAGCGTCCTGGTGTGTGTGCCTCATCTACGTGTCATCTGCTCTCCTTCATTCCTGTAAGACAAGACATCAGTGTTGCGAATTTAGCTATTTTGTAGCTAGATTAGCAACTTCCCCACCCCTTCTGAGACTTTTTTTCAAAAGTTTAGGGACAAATATAGCAACTACTTGGACAAACCTCATCTAAGTTCTCATCTGCCCACTGATCTCTTTATATAGATCAGTGAATTTGCCATTGTCATCTAGTGACATTTAGCTACCAGTTTTAGCTACTTTCAGTTGAAAGCAGTTGGCAACACTGCAAGACATTCTGCTCTGTGATTCAAGAGGATATCCAAAGACTGTCATACTCACCCGCTCATCCTTCCTGCCATTCACTCCAGTTGACTCTTCTGTGCAATAAAGCTATTTACCATTTTAACTTACCATCTGTGTTCAGTCCCTTCTGTTAGAGACAAATGATAATTAAATGTGTAGTGTCATTGAGCACAATTTTATCATTGTAAAAAGCTTGGATTTTAATGGAAAAGGAAAAATGTACTTTGGTGGTAATGATGCAATAGTCTCTTTTCCACATGCAGGTCCAGTCAGACCTTGAGCCATGAGGGTAAGTGCAAGAGGAGGCTGACAGAAAACTAGCTAGATCACGAAACATGACCGAAGCAGACGTTTTCTCTTTACATATAAACTTAAGACTCCAGTACTGATTTATGACCAATGATTTACGCTAAAAAAAAAAAACACTAAAGTGAAAGCAATTTATTAATTTGATTTGTGTAACAGTATCTCACAACAATCAAATAGATATTTACCATTATTCCACATAAAAAGTGAATGCATACTTATTCAGTCACATCTACTTTTTTGAAGTTGTTATAAGTTTGCATCAGTAGTAGGTCTAGGTAAAAGAAAAACTAAACAGTCAAACCAGTCGATAAAGATATTGGGACTTGGGAGATTAAGCAATGGGTTTTTTTTTTGTTTGTTTTTTTCAAATCATTATTTGAGCCCAATTGATGAATATTAACAAGTAAGATCAGGCTGAATTCACAAAAAGTTTCTTAAGATAAATTCCAAGAAGTTTGTGACAATGTTTCTAAGTACAATTCTTTAAATATTCTGAAGAAGTTCTCAAATATGTTTTTTGTTTTTTTCTGTCTTCTATCTGACTATCTTTGGCATTATGTGACTGAATGAATGGCGGTTCTTGATGAAGACTGATCAACTCCAATGGCTGTCTTTTTCCACTGCCTGCAGATTAGCATAATAATCATAATAAGCACGCACACTATTTTTCTCAGCATTATTACAGCAGTGGTTAGCATAAGTAGCCTTTAGCATCACATATAAATCTATTAGTATATTTCTGCCTCACACAGTGATAAATCCCCACTTGATCACAATCTGAAGTTATTTCAGACACTCGCTGGTATCTAAATATGAGTTCTGAGCTAAAAATGGTTTTAAATGTCTTAAATGTTGAGCTTAGCTGGTAACCTGGTATGAAAATATGAGAAATGAGCAGTGTCTCTTGACTTTTATAAACCTTTGTTCACAACCACTTCTCAAGCCCCATTTGGCCTGCTTTGGACCAAGGTAATCAGCGGGCCAAAACCCCTGGCTGTTGGCCCCAAGGAAGCCCCATGGAGGCTTGTTCAATCCTTGAGACTGGCCCAGCTCGCACACACTAGCACGCTTGCTTTTGGCCTGACAGTGGAAATACGGCTAATGATGGTATCAGTTGGCAATATTGTGGTACTCTGATATATACAATGGTACTTTCTAGAATACCATGGTCTATCATGTCATGTCTAAAAATCTATGGTAGTACTATAATACACTTTGTTTTGAAAGTCTAATGGTTCCAATAAAGTATGCTGAATCACAGTAGTTTTAACACAAGACAGCAATCAAAACCAACTCGCAAGATTTGAACTTGCATATATATTGCATTGAGCACAGTTTTTGTGGTGTATTTGTGTGGTTAGCTGATTTACATAATTCATTTAGTGAATCTGGTGCTACATCAACACCTGCAAATAAATAATCCTATCTGCAGGTGCAATTCATTCTTACTCTACTCTTTCTTAAAAAAGTTTATGAAAGAAGCCAAAAACTAATATAAATCAGCCCGAAAGATGAAATTGCAGTTACCCAAAAGCATCTAATCCTAAAGTTAGCTTGTTACAATCAAAGCCCCATTAACGTTGATTATCCATCACACTAATGCAAACAGCATCTCTCTGCGAAAGCAATAATCTCTGCTGAAAAACCCATTCACAAACACACAAACAGACCTGGGACATTTATAATACCACATTTAGTGAAGTTTATGCAAATATTAGTATGCAAACCAAACGTAACTATGGCACTAATATTATTTGCACTGCAAAGCAATTAGACAGGTCATTAGCAATCTTTACCGCCTTTAACCATGAGTAAAAACAAGGCAGCAGGCTCAAAATGTTTCTAATGTCTCTCTCCATCTTTATCTTTTCCTATTTCATATTATCCAGTCAAAACCTACAGTTTCATTGGGGGAAGATGTGATCTGATTTTTATGTATGTAAGTCTGTGAGTGAGAGAGAAAGCAAGTCGTTGTTGGGGAACAGACCTCCCTCTAGAAGATCAAAGCATGTTCAGAGGGGGTAGGAGGCAGTGCTCCTCTCTGGTTATGACCTATCAAAGTGATTTCTACTCACGGCTAAGTGCTCTTCAGTTCTCATTTAATGTGGATGAACTCAGAGCCACTATAATAACACTGAAGCAATGAACTTCACAAGAAATCTTAATCATCTGTGAATGCTCTGACCGACTGACTGACTGATGCATTGTGGGGAAACCTACTGTTTTTGTTTGTTTGTTTGTTTGTTTGTTTGTTTTTTCAAAGTACAAGATTTAGGCCAAGCAGTCACAATTTGACTGGTTAACATGATTAATCCATCCATCCATCCATCCATCCATCAACCTACCTAATCTATCTGCCTGCCTGTCTAGTAACCTTTGTGTTTATCTATATGTCTGTCTACCTATCTGCCTAGATATCTTCATCATAGATATTTATCTATCAGCCTACCTATCTGTCTACCTCTTTGTCCATCCTAGATCTTTCTATCTATCTATCTATCTATCTGTCTGACTGTCTCTCTCTCTATCTATCTATCTATCTATCTATCTGTCTGTCTGTCTGTCTGTCTGACTGTCTGTCTGTCTATCTGTCTGACTATATTTCTGTCTGTCTGTCTGTCTATCTGTCTGACTATCTTTCTGTCTGTCTGTCTGTCAGTCTGTCTGTCTGTCTGTCTGTCTGTCTGTCTGTCTGTCTGACTATATTTCTGTCTGTCAGTCTGTCTGTCTGTCTGACTATATTTCTGTCTGTCTGTCTGTCTGTCAGTCTGTCTGTCTGTCTGTCTATCTGTCTGACTATCTTTCTGTCTGTCTGTCAGTCTGTCTGTCTGTCTGTCTATCTGTCTGACTATCTTTCTGTCTGTCTGTCTGTCTGTCTGTCTGTCTGTCTATCTGTCTGACTGTATTTCTGTCTGTCAGTCTGTCTGTCTGTCTGACTATCTTTCTGTCTGTCTGTCTGTCTGTCTGTCTATCTATCTGTCTGACTATCAATTCAATTCAATTCAGTTAGCTTTACTGGCATGACAAAAGCATATTTTGCATTGCCAAAGCATGCATAGGAGAAGAGAACATATACAAGTGTCATTTGGAACAATATAGCAATTGAAATAACATTTGAACAAGTAATATTAAAAGAACGACATTAAAACATATGGATACATGTATGATATAGTAAAGGTTGTGTAAAAGATTATTTATGTATTTAACTAATAAAGTGAATAACTGAAATCAGCATTATCTACAGTCATGTGGTTGGTTTGGTGTGAGTTATATATATTTGCTGGATATTGGTGTCTTGGCTGTGGCTGTCTCTCAGGAGTTGGCAGGCTGCTATAAATCTTGCCGCTATATTTGCACATTCAGATTTTTCACCAAGAATGAAGGAGAGTTTTTCAGTTGGGGTGCAATTATTAAATTGGGGAAATATTTTGTTTATTTTGGGATAGTAGTGGTTTCTGATGTTTAGGTATTCTGGGCACTCTGTGAGGAAGTGCAGCTCTGTTTCGATCTCTCCCAGACTGCAGTGGGAGCAGATTCTCTCCTCACGGGAGAGCCAGGTCTGTCTGCGCCGGCCCGTCTCTACGGCCAGACTGTGCTCGCTGAGTCTGTACATCGTCAATGTTTTCCTGAGTTTCACATCAGTCACTGTGCTCAGGTAGCTTGCCATGGTGTACTCTCGATTTAGTGCCGAATAACACTCTAATTTGTGCTGGTTTTTGATGGTGTTTGTCCAATGGGTGATGTACTTGTGTTTCTCTGTGTTGATGATCTGTGTGGGCCGAATGGTTGAGAGTGTGTGTGAGTCCTGAGTCAGTCTCAGCACCAGCTGAAGGAGGGGACTCTTTGCGGGGTTCACTCCGTTTAAGTGTTTCCAGAATTTCAGGGATCTTTTTTGAATGTTTAAAAGGAGAGGGTAATTAATTGTCTGTCTGTCTGTCTGTCTGTCTCTCTCTCTCTCTCTCTCTCTCTCTCTCTATCTATCTATCTATCTATCTGTGTCTGTTTGTCTGTCTCTCTGTTTATCTATCTATCTTTCTGTCTGTCTGTCTGTCCGTCTATCCATTTCTAATCTTGATCAGCTGCATAGACTGATGCTCGTGACTGATGACAAGAACATGGAGATCTTGCCACCTCTTAGATTCAGGCAGCTTTAGAAGTCCTGACCATGAGATAACACCTTTAATGAAAAACACAGCCTTGGATCTCCAATGAGACAGCTGTTATCTACCTTGTCAAATGCTTTGTCTTGATCAACACTTGTTTCTGAATGACAGTTATCTATTGCTCCTGCCTTGTACACATTATAGTGTTTGTGTGTAATCGATATACATTAAACTGAATCTATGGCTAAGGCATTTCTAAAAGACTTTAGCAGTCTGCACAAGTAATGACAGGTCACCAATTTGTAAAAAAAATGTGCTAGCCGGCTGAGCTTTTTTATTTGGGGAAGAAGCATTAAAAGAAGTGGTGTTAAAACAGCTTGTTGAGAGAGTGAGAAAAGAGCAAGAAAAAGCAAGGGAGATGGAAAGAAAAAAGGATGAGTATGCATGTAAATCAGGAAATGAGCTTCAAGTGTCTTGAGCCTTTACACATTATTCATGTGGGCGGAGCAGGGGGAGTGGCTTGGTAATGGATAGCAGAGGAGAAAAGAGCAGTGTGAATGCAAAACGGTAGCAAGTAGCAAAGGCCAGGATTTGTTCACTCTATATTGGAGCTAGAAATTTATTTTGTGAGGTGGAATGCAAGAGTTCACAAAGCCAGGCAATCTTATGTTAATCCTGTTTGGCGGCAATCACTCTCAGTGATAGGGGTGGAAAGCCCAGACACGGACTATTTTAAAAACAACAACAACAAAAAAGTTACTTTAACAGTAAAAACTATTCAGCTGTGGTTGCCCATGAAAGTACTAAGAAAATTAAATAATAAGAAGATTAAACAGACAATGTTACAGAGAGAAAAATAAGTATAAAATATTTTTATTTGAAATATAATAAAAAGGCAGAGTAAGAAAGTTGGTAAGGTAACTTGTAAGTTAATAAAAAGTAAATGAACAGAAATAACAGTAAGACCTTATGTTTTTTGCTCATATGTTCTGATAATACTAATATTAAACCTGTGAAATTCAACTGTAAACATTTTTGACATATCATTATCTTTTTTAATTAAACAAAAAGTTTGGAAAATGTTTAGGTTACGCTTTATTTTAAGGTGTCCTTGTACATTTAAGTACTGAGTAATATTAATTACCTACATGTACTAACTAAATGGTTAGGGTTAGGAGGAGGGTTTGGCTTACTTGCATGTAATTATGCATAATTTTTTGTTATTATAATAGTAAGTACATGTAACGTGTAACAAGGACACCTTAAAATAAAGTGTTACCTAAGTTTATAACACCAGACTGTTCAACATGGATGCATGATAATACCAACAACAAATTAAAAAAAAAGGACTAGGGTAAAAATTAATATTGTTTTCACACCAATGAAACTTTCAAATTCTCAAACACTAAACCCAGATTATGATGCATAGGTTTATTACAAGCTTATTACAGGTTTATTACAACATCAGAGTTGAACATATATTTTCCTCACAGTCCTCACAGTTGCTGTTGTACACATTTGCTGTTTATGGATTATAGATTAAATATATGTAAATGTCTGTGAATGTCTGATACGGCAATGTCTGTGTTGACTACAGATCAGCAGACCATAAATTATTCCTAAGACTTGGGACAGATCAAAACCAATGACTGACGTTTTTCTTGATACCACTTCTTGCTTTTGAATTTTCTTCCATTGCTTTCCCCTGCTGATGGTCATAAATATAGTGTCTGTGATGAAAAAGTCACATGACTGAAACAGATGAATATACTAAGAGATTACACAAGTCATTTTATATGCTGAGGCCAAATTATTGATACTCCTAGATGAAACCCGCTTTCTGATTCCCAGAGACCGAACTGATCTTCTTGTATTAATAGATTAAACCAGGCTTCTGGCACTGGGATATTAAACCTGCATTTTGACATTCAAAGATTTCACCAGTTATTTAATACAGACAGACTAAAGAAGCCCTCTGGTCATTTAGATATTAAACACGTCTTTTGTGATGAAATCTTTCTGATAGTTGGGAATACAGAAACAGACAAAGCCAAAAGAACAAAGAGGGTTTAAACAGGATCCCTTGTAGTATCAGACTGAAACAAATTTCCTGTGTGTTCTGTTCTACTGAGTCATACCACTGCTTTTACAACTAGTCTTGTAGTAATATTAATAGAATGTTATTTTTATTAATGTACATTATAATATGTAAGATACTTTTAATAGAGTGCAACTGTTTTCTATTTGAATATATTTTAAAATGTCTTTTTTTTTTACTCCTGTGATGGCAAAGCTGAATTTTCAGGAGCCATTCAGTCTTCAGTGTCACATGATCCTTCAGAAATCATTCTAATATGCTGATTTGCCGTGCAAAATACATTTCTAATTGTTATCAGTGTTAAAAATGTTTGTGGTGCTTAAAGTAATAGCTCACCCAAAGATTAAAATTTGCAGAGCAAAATTTGCACAACAAATTTGATCCTCTGCAGCGAATGGGTGCCGTCAGTGCGAGAGTTCAAACAGCTGATAAAAGCATCACAATCCACAACTCCAGTCCATTAATTAAGTTAAAACACCTTAATGATGCATTTGGACATAGCTTTTTGCTTCACAAGACATTATTTGATGGACTAGAGTGAATTATTGTGGATTATTGTGATGTTTTTATCAGCCGTTTGGACTCTCAATCTGACGGCACCCATTCACTGCAGAGGATCCATTGGTGAGCAAATGATGTATTGCTAAATTTTTCCAAATCTCTTCAGATGAAACAAACTCTTTCACTTCTTGAATGGCCTGAGGATGAGTAAAATTTCAGAAAATCTATTTCTTTAGGAACTTTGTGGAAACTTAAGATTTTTCAGGAGTCTTTGAGTAAAAATATTATGAGAATAGCATTTATTTGAAACAGAAATATTTTGTAACATTGTAACATTTCTGTGATGTTATGTATAGCGTTCTTGCCAAATAAAAGTATTAATTTCTTTGAAAAGAACCCTGACCCCAAACTTTTAAACAGCAGTGTATATGTTCTTTTAAAAGTATCGTACTTCTTAAAGACTCACTTCCCAGCAACGGTGATATACAGTCAAAATCAAAGTAAACTTTTTTTTTTTTTTTTTTAATTTACCAATCTGATCCATTGTGCAGTATATTTTTTATCTATTATATTATATTATATTATATTATATTATATTATATTATATTATATTATATTATATTATTCAACAGTGCTACAATTACAGGTGCTTACCACGATAGACCCTAGCTTTAAACCGTGTCAAATAGACCACGAGTTCTGTTAATGGAGTGAAATGTCATTGCTCCATGCCATGCTGGATTTTATTAAGAAAATATTCACATCAAAAGCATTCACACCAGGATAAAAAGATCCCGGTCACGTGACTTGGATATGGATGGATATTTTTTTGAAAGGTCCTCTCAGCTTGCCTGAGCATGGATATAATGCATGTCCAAGTGGAAGATGTGATAGATTTTCAGAAACATGGCTGTTTTTAAAACCCACAATGCCGATCGTCGGTGATCAGTTGATTGGTAATGACACAGCACTGTCATAACGACACCATCAGTCTGTATTCCTCCCTCTCCCTGATGGAAATTCCTCGGAATGGCCTAAAGCTCTTTACTGGCCAGGAGCAAATTGACTGGGGTATTTATTACTCCGGCGATAACATTTGTTTCCTCTGACATCTGGGTCATTACAAGAAGCGGAGGCTTGGACTCGACCGGCCCATTATGACCCTGATGTGTTTCGCAATGTCATTATGGGCGGATTAATGCCAACCATCAGAGCGGCTATATCACACTTTAATCTGAGAAGGAAACCAGAATGATGAAGCCTACTCAGGAACCAAAATCAATCATTCTCCATTCTCTCATGTTCAGGATAATGATCATAACACTTTAGTTTTGATTTTTTTTTAGAAATAGATAAACTAATTATGACAGTGGAGAGCCGTTTATCTCCGGCTGAACAGCTGCACTCTCAGACTTGCCTTTCCTTTCTGGAAGAAGACGATCTGTGTATACACAAGAGAATGTGCCTCGGGTTTGAGCGGCTGAATTGTAATTACCTTAATCGCAATGTAATATTGTTCTGCCGCTCTGTTTTGTGCTTGTTATTTACTACATGCAATAAACATACTCAGAACTTCCTGTGTCTTAATGAGTGGAATTCAAACATCCGTTTCTCTAAGACCTCAAACAAAACGCACCTCAATTCCAGACGAAGGACAAAGTGATTATGAATGCTCCATTAAGACGTGTCACTGGTTGTCCCCACAGAATAGACAGAGTAATTATGAACCGAATTAGGATGCAAACGATGAATTATAAGAGTGAAGCCACAATTAATTAAAGTTACAGTGACAGTTTTTTTAAGAAGCTAAGGTTAACAGGAAGTTCTGACATGAAAACACTTTTTTGTAAGTCCATAAAGTAACAATTTGTAAAACCAAATTATTAAAAAGGGGGTTGATTTCAACTGAATTGAGTAAATTTGTGATTACATTTGTGACATATAAATATATTATAAATAATCAACTAATAAAGTGTGTTTGGCGTATTGTTTCATATGGATCCTAATGGAAAACATGAAGCAGCCAACTGTTGCTATAGTTACCTCCTCAGGTGAACACGACTTTTGTTTGTAAGCATTTAGCACACTCGTTTTTTTTATTTGTCATTTTTTATTTACTATTTTTTCTGTGTGTGTATTACAGACACTTGATTTACAAAGTTGTTGAAATATATCTAAAATTAATACATGTTAAAGGAACAGTTACGGGGGCAGTCGTGACCTAATGGATAGAGAGTCGAACTTGTAACCCGAAAGTCGCAGGTTTGAGTCTCAGGTCCGGCAGGAATTGTAGGTGGGGGGAGTGAATATCTAGCGCTCTCTCCACCTTCAGTACCACGAGGTGAGACCCTTGAGCAAGGCACCAAACCCCCAACTGCTCCCCAGGCGCCACAGCATTGGCTGCCCACTGCTCCAGGTGTGTGTTCACGGTGTATGTGTGTTCACTGCTGTGTGTGTGTGCACTTGGATGGGTTAAATGCAGAGCACAAATTCCGAGTATGGGTCACCATACTTTGCCACACGTCACTTCATTTTCACCCAAAAATGAAAATTTGCTGAAAATGTACTCACCCTCAAGCCATCCAAGATGTAGACGAGTTGTTTCTTCACCTAAACAAATTTGGAAAAAATGTAACACTACATCACATGCTCATCAGTGGATCTTCTGCAGTGAATGGGTGCCGTGAGAATGAGGGCTCAAACAGTGGATAAAAACATCACAATAATCCACAAATAATCCACGTGACTTCAGTCTGTCAATTAACGTCTTGTGAAGTCAAAATGTGTGTGTTTGTAAGAAACAAATCCATCCTTAAGGTATTTTAACATAATCCATAATCCATTATAACACTTACCGCAATGAAAAAGTCCATCTTCTGTTGTCCTCTCATATCAGAATTCACTGATACGTTTTTTTAGAACTACCTTGTAAAATGTGTTTGATCTGTGCATATTTCTCTCCTGATTCAGATGAGACAGCTTTTTCATTCATATTATGGATAGCCAGAAGCAACAGTTTTAGGTCTTGATGGAAAATTTTTGTACAAACATCAGCTTTTTGCTTTGCAGGATGTTAATTAATAAGGGACTGGAGACGTGGATTATTATGATGTTTTTATCAGCTGTTTGGAGATTCTGACGGCACCCATTCACTGCAGAGGATCCATTGGTGAGCAAGTCATGTAATGCTAAATGTCTCCAAATCTGTTCTGAAGAAACAAACTTATCTAGGATTGCCTAAAGATGAAGTTCGTTTTCATTTTGGGTGAACTATTCCTTTAAGCCTCCCCAACCCTTTAATTTGCAGTTCAAAACTAAATGGAACGGTTAACCCAAAAAATTATGTCCAAACCTGTATGAATTTTCCCCTTCTGTGGAATACAAAGGAAGATATTAAAAAAAAAAAAAAAAAAAAAGTTAAATGTTTTTGATCTTACAAGTCCATGAGGTCCAGACAAACCATGGGGGAAAAAAAATCAAAATATCTTCAGGAAATGATACAGGGTCGGAATGACATGAGGGTGTGGAAACGATGACAGAATTCTCAATTTTGAATGAACTTTAATTTCTTTAATATTAGGGGTCAGACCCCTCAAAACCTTCCCATAATTCACAGACTCCAGTTGTTCAACCGTGAAACAGCTCAGTCAAACCTGTTTGTGCTAGTCAGACATTTTTTCATTTTTGCTTCATCCCTTTTCTTTAGAAGTAAAGCTCAGCTGCAGTCAGTGAACAGGAGTCAGGGATTGCCGTGGAGAGTCTGTGAAGGCGGCGTGGTGTTCTGGGGCAGCAGCTGACACAGATGTTTATTTCATGCTCTGAAGGCCGTGCCTTCTTCTATTAAGTGATTGGTCAATTAATGTAGGTTGAAAGATTTGTTGTTAAGCTGTTTTGATCCCAGTGAGAACATGCACATTCATTTCCATTCTGGGGAGCACTGTACCATTAGACAAGACTTTTACCCAAAATTAGCAAACACAAAAAAAGAAAAAAAATATAAAAGTGATGTATCTTAGGTCAGATATTTTATCACAATTTTCTATTGTGAACTTGAGACAACTTATATCTTGTTAATTTTATAATGTTCTCAACGCCTTGTCCACTTAACTTGACATGGTTATGCTGCTTTTACACTACACAAATATGATATCAGTTACAGTTAGAACAGCAGTCCAGCAACTTTTAGCATTAATTGAGATACAGTAGTTTTATTAACTTTGATTAGAGGCAAGTCAGATATTTTTTGCAAATAATCTCCCTAAAAACAGCTTGCAACCGCCAAAATGTGAAAAAAAAAAAAAAAAAAAAAAAAAAAAAAAACACAACTTAAAATCACTGACCATGGCAACAACAGGGCTGGATTATGGATCAGGGCTGCGTTTCCCCAAAGGATCATAAGCCTATCAGCAGATCAAAGAACCACTGCCACAAATGGCCCCTACGATAAACTTAATGCTTTTGAAAAACACAGCCCAGGTCGGTAGGGCCAGTGGCCCGGGGCCTCAAACTGCACAAGAAAGTTAAACACCTGGGTCCAAATAATGGAAAAAAAACTAAAAACAAAAAACACAGAAACAACACGCAAGTCAAAGAAGGTGGAGCCCAAGAACACACCCACTGATTGCATAATCGCCACGAACCAATGGTAGCTCAAAGGTGTTTAGAAGCCAAAACAAACTCCCTCAGAAAGTTCGCTTTGGAGAGCTGTATCGAACTGCCGAAACGAACTCAAAACGAACTTCGCTTCGGCCTGATTTTATTCGAAACTACATCATATCTGTCACAGTGCACACACGAGGGAGGACACAGGAACACGCTGACGAGGATATAACTCAAATAATAGTCTTTAATGACATCAGGGCAGGACAAGGCAAGGCTGAGACAGACAGGAACACCGGGGAGTAACGAGTAGACCAATATAGACGAGTTGAACTAATATAGACACGCTAATGAGACAAACACACCTGAACAGAATTAACCAATAAATCACATTAAACAGGGACAGGAAACAAACCAAATAAGGAAACAAGAGACGGGAACACATGACACTGCGACAGAACCCTGACAGTACTCCCCCTCCCCGGTGTCCCACGCATGCTGGTTCCCTAGGGAGGGGGGGTGGAAACTCTGGAGGCCCCTCAGGATGGTATGGACGGGAACAGAGATGGGGACGCAGGCAGAACAGACGGGCAGGCGGAGGCGGCGGAGCTAGGGGCTCAGGCGCTCATGGCGGTGCAGGGGCTCGAGGCATGGCGGAGCAAGGGGCTCAGGGGAGGCCTGGCAGGTGGTCGTGGCCATGGCCTCATTCTTGGCCCCCGCCACCCCACCCCAGAGCTCTACTACCCCCCCCCAAATTTCCTGGGGGAATCCAGGGGGTATCAGGAGCCCTCCAGGGCTAGACAAACAGGACAGGCACCTGATAGCCCTCCAGGGCTAAACACAGGAACAGGACAGGACAGGGACAGCCCTCCTGGGCTAGAACAACAGGGACAGGACAGGACCGCCCACAGGAAGAGGAGCCCTCCTGGGCTAGCTTGAAGTAGAGGCTTCTTAATGTGGGCATGACAAGGAGTCAGGGGCCCTCACAGGTTCCTCAGCAACCGCTGCACTTCGCGACAGGAGGCAGGCGGCTGGAATGGCCTCCATGGCCACAAGACAGGCCGCCCAGGCGGTCTCCATGGACAAGACAAGACATGGTCGTTAAAATGTTCCTGTGGGCACAACAAACATAACCGGCACTGGCCGGGAACATGTGGACTTGATCCTGCACCGGAGAGGTAGCGGCCGATGGGCATGAGTCAGCGGCAATCCGGCGGGCGACCAGTCAGCGGCAATCCGGCGGGCGCGTGAGTCAGCGGCAATCCGGCGGGCATGAGTCATGGCCGTCGGCGTCGTCTCGCGAACAGCGGGCTGGGTGAGCCGCGACGGCGGCGGAAACGATCGAAGCCGTGGACTGCGCGCGTGAGCGGGAGCTGTAACCCGTGATCTAGACTGAGGCGTGGAGCGGCGGTGATTTCCGCGATCGGGCTGGAGAGAGCCGCGGACCGCGGACTTCCAAGCGGTCGCGAACTCCACGCGTTGTTGCATGGGCTATGGCCCGGGATGACGGCGTTTCCCGCCGCGGGGCAGTTGAACAAACCAGGAACAAAAATAAAAACTTTTCAAAAAACGAAAACAAAACGTGATGAAGGGGCGCCGCTTACTGTTTCGGTCTGGTCTTCTGTCACGGTGCACACACGAGGGAGGACACAGGAACACGCTGACGAGGATATAACTCAAATAATAGTCTTTAATGACATCAGGGCAGGACAAGGCAAGGCTAAGACAGACAGGAACACCGGGGAGTAACAAGTAGACCAGCCAACACGAAACTGAACAGACTTGAACTAATATAGACACGCTAATGAGACAAACACACCTGAACATAATTAACCAATAATCACATTAAACAGGGACAGGAAACAAACCAAATAAGGAAACAAGAGGCGGGAACACATGACACACACGACAGAACCCTGACAATATCAGTTCGTTCTTCGATTTCGTTTGAAGTATATCGGGGCCTTAAGGGCCCCACAGCACTTGAGAATACACTGAGCACTAGGTTCATGACTACTATTTCATTTTTTTTAGTATTAGTTTTAAGTCTAATGTTAATGTGCCACTATTCTGTAACACAGTAGATCACAGAGCATGCACGGTATTGTTATTTAACTTTAAAATACCATGAATAATTCTAGACACAGTACCTTCCTACAAACTTGACAGATTTTTATCACGGTCGAGAAGCATGGCTGAAGAAGTGAAGAAGACTGGCTGAATGAAAATGCCAATTTACTCTTTGACAGCGCTGTAATTTTTTTTTTTTTTTCAAATGTTATTAGAATAAAAAAAGATTTCAACAGTGAATTTTAAATAGTGGATAGGTGGCGCTTAGAGAAAGGCAGAAACAACACTTACTGTACATTTCTGTACCTTAAAAAAAAAACCTGATCATAGTATGATAAAACTTTAGCAGTTATGGTGATATGAAAGTCACAATGTTAAACTATAAAAAATGTTTCCTAATTTAAGCAAAAGATCCAGATCCGTGGCAAAACCATTAAAAAGTAATAAAATACACAGGAATTTCAAAATGCCAAAATGCAGAAAGCTTCAAAATAGCTAACAATTTGAAACTCAAAATGATTGACAGCAAATACAATTTTTAGTGCAGCCACTCTAGAGTCTTAAGCTAAAACTTTTAAAAGAATAACTGAAAGTCTCATCTAAAAGACTGTATATTTGTTTCTCTACATTAGTGAAAGTGATAATATATTCAATAATGAACATGTAGAAATTCTTCTTATTTTGACTTTGACTCTGCTCACATTTTTTCGTAACAGTATATTCTTCTGGCTTCAGAGCTGACCACGCGTGCAGCAGTTGGGGTGTATCAGCAATTATGGATTATACCATTAAAGAAAGTCTCTTTAAAGCATCCCAGAAGGGAATGCAGTTTAGTGTGCAGGGCTCATCAAGGCCCTCACTGATGGCTCTTTCTCTCTCCTTGATGTCCACTTTCAGCTCGGATCATTTATAAACAAAATGGAGCCTGCCAGATGCAGAAAGCTTCAAAATGGCTGTCCCTCCACCTGATTGAGATTAATGCTCCCACCCCGGCACAGATTAGAGGAGTGAAGTAACCGTGTCTGATTTCAGCTCAAACTGGGATTTATGATAGAAAAACACAGAGATGGGGTTACGCTTGTCATTGATCCGGCCCTGGCTCGGCTCTTCTAGCGAGTCTGGGAGATGACCCGCTGTTATATATCGATAACTAATAAATAATATCTGTCAGAGCCACATGACTGACAACCAATGGTTTAGCTTTACAGTCGGAACTTAAGGGGTTTTATGTTGCTCTTTTTATGACCTTTGGTTGGATGGTTTCCTTTCTTTTTTTAAGCACAAATCATGTTTTATTCCTAGCGAGAACATACGGATATGTTATATCTATTATCTAGCATAAGATTAACCTAGTAGTAGCTTTAAACACATTCTTAATCAGTTTTATTTACCAAAATCATCATGCTTGTTGTGTATTTTCCCCCTACTCCTTAAAAAATAGTTACCAATTTCTCAATTTTCTATCAAATTATAGTGCTGATTGTATTAGTCAAACTCAATCATTTAACCCTTACTCAATTTTTAAGAAAATTTCATTTATTGTAAATTATCTAAATTTCAAACCTCAAATAAATGTACAACAAAACAACTCATATACTATTTAGTCTAATTCCCCAATGTCGACAGTCAACATTTTCTGAAGATTAAGTATCACCTTTCATTGATCATTTGTTGTAACAAAAAGGAGTTTTAGAGCATATTTACCCTATTCATGAAAAGTGCCATATCACATTTAAGAGCACTTAATGGGTGTTTTATCATGTATAAATGCTTCTTTAGATAAAGACATGCTGACATATAATGATATTTATGAGTGCATATGCTTAATGAATATTTATGGTATCCTGGATGGATCAGCAGCATAGCAGTGAAGAGGCCCTAGTGTGACCACACACGTCCTGTCTCCTCGAAGAAGAGCAAGCACCTCTGATGCATAAACATTATCTGCTACATTGTAACCTTGCAGTTACCTGCTGCTCCTTGCCCTACATTTTTAAAAATAAATCAAACTGAAAAGTGGAGCAGAGGTTTGGGTGATTAGAATATTGAAATACATCTGAGAGAGTTTTAAGTCATAATTTATTAATATAATTTATTATATTATTCATTTTGGTACAAGATTGATAGATTAAATGTGAATTTTAAAGGACTAATTCATTCAAAAATGAAAATATACTTAGGATTTACTTACCCTCAGATGATCCAAAAACAGAATTGGAGAAATCTAGCATTACAACACTTGCTCACCAATGGATCCTCTGCAGTGAATGGGTGCCGTCATAAAACAGCTGATTAATTCATAAAACAGCTGTTTGACTCCAGTCCAACAATTAACGTTTTGTGAAGTGAAAATCTGCATCAGAAAGGATTTTTAACTTTAAAACCATTGCTTCTGGTCAAAATATCAATCCATAATAACCTTTCCTTCAGTGAAAACGGGGTTATCCCCTCTCACATTCAGACAAGACTCTTTTTTTTTTACTGGAGAAAGCAAAATTATGGATAGAGGGCTATTTTAACTGGAAGCAATGGTTTGAAGTTAAAAACATCTTAATGTTGAATTTGTTTATTACAAATATACAGCTTTTCGTTAATACTTTATTTTAAGTGTCCTTGTTAATTATACATTTAAGTACTGAGTAATAGTAATTAACTACATGTTCTTACTATATGGTTAGGATTAGGGTTACTTGCTTGTAATTAGGCATAATTTATTTTTATTATAATAGTAAGTACATGTAACGTGTATCTATGACACCGTAAAATAAAGTGTTACCAGCTTTTCATTACCAAGACTTGTTGATGGACTGGAGTTATGTCAGTTACTTGTGGATCATTGTGATGTTTTTATCAGCTGTTTGGACTCTCATTCTGACGGCACCCATTCACTGCAGAGGATCCATTGCTGAGCAAGTGATGTAATGCTGAATTTCTCCAAATCTGTTCTGATGAAGAAACAAACTCATCTACATCGTGAATGGCTAAAGAGTGAGTAAATATTTGGTTTAACTATTCCTTTAAACCAAAATAGATTTAACTGCTTGCCAGTGTGAACTTGAGGGGAACGGACTTAATACATCCACTAAAAACATCCACCTACTTGGTTACAAGGTTACAAAAAAGCCAGAAAGTTATAAGATCTTTTGTTTATAGATGCTACTTAGTTTTTTCTAGCCCAATGAAATTCAGTTAAAAGGGAATTTAAGTGTCCAGATACGTTAATTTCACTGTGTACATCAATTGAAAGTGCCCTAATGACTTCCCTAACGTCCTCAACTCGCTCTTAACTTATTCTCTTTTTCTCATTTAAAACATCTTCAAATCAATTGACTGCTTTCAACAGCAACGCCAAACACTCTGAGTTACTGCTGTCTGTGTTATAGCTATAGTTGTTTAATATGCCGTAATTATTGCTCATGTTTTTTTATGGATGGTGCGAAAACGTGTTGTGAAATTGGCAGTAAAATTAACAGGCTGTTAGATGATTGCATAGAACAATTATCTGCTTTGTGCGTGGGCAGGCATAAAGCACAGATATCACTACAACAAAAAATAAAAAAGCCTTTTACTGGGTTTCACAGGCTTTCTGCATTTGGGGTTTTCACACTGCATTGATCACCAAATGTTAAGTTTCTTTTACCAGCTTCGATTCTTTCTTGAAACGACAGCAGAAAGCTCTCTACTTTAGTTCTATTGTGCTTCAGAGCTGTTCAGAGTGGCACGGCATGCAACGGTATTCTGTTAAAAAAGTATCTGCCAGGGACTGGCTTGTTTCTCTGAGCACTTAAACATGCTCATTCTTATTTCAGAGAACCTCTCCGTTTTTGGATGAACAGACGGGAAAAAAGGGCTTTTACTGGCTGGCCACCTGTTCTCATCTTTTCTAAAGAACAGGAGAAAGAGAAGCCTGTGTGTGAATGTGTGTGGCAGAGACAGATAGAGAGGGAGAAAAGGAGAAAGAATTGGCGAGCTGAAAGGAGGATAGGGAACTCAATGTGATTGAAGCATCTGTTTTTCTGTTGTATACTGGCCTTTGGGGAGAGAGGGACACAACATTTTGAGCCACACACACAAAGAAATGCTATGTTATATCACCTGACAGCTACACCATTTCTTACTTTTCAGAGCTTTGCATGCATACATACACACACACACATACAGTACAACGGTTTATAGGATTGCTGCCTTAGGGCAAAGTCCCTTACCCGAATATGAGATTTTGTGGTTTAGACAAAAGCCATGTTCACACAGACAGCGATTTTATCGCAGGAGGTCACCAGGTCACCCTACTGTTGATTGCTATAGTCAGTTGAACGTTATTGCACCATAAAGCTGTTGAAAATCTGATTGCAAACTGTGTTTCTTGCCAGTAAAATAAGATTTTATTCTATTTAGTCAGTAAATCTTACTTGCTGCTTAACATTAACATTTTCAGGGGGAAAATGTATAGAAATTGTTCATTCATGGTTCAATGTCTGTAAGTACTTTAAGAACAAGGTATTACAGCAACTCCCAGCAATTTTTTTTTTTACATATTTATATGCAGCAACAAATCAACAGAAAGTCTTTAATTTTTAATGAGAATTACAGATTTCTGTTGGCATGATTTATTGGGGACGATTATGCAAGTTAAATTTTTGCGTGACTGGCAATTTTTAAAATACACCAATTAAAAATTGCGTCTGTTCATCAGCAGGTGTACAGATGTGGGGTTTTTTTTCCAAACTGTATAAGTTTCTGTGTGCAGTGGAACACAATTGAATGTTCTTGTCCATAATAAAAATCACTAGGGTCCAAATCAAAACTGGACCCCGCTTATATTCATTACAAACAAACAAACAAATAAATACATAAAGAAGAAGATAAGATAAATAAATAATATCAAGAAGAATTAGGTTACTCATTTGGAAAATGAGCAAATTATGAGTAAATTATTTTAGAATTTAAATGTTGGTGTAAACTATTCCTTAAATAATACCCCTAAAATAAGAATAATAATTTTTTTAAAAAATAGGTTAATTATATATAATTTTAATGATTGCAAGCTGGTAAAAGAATCGGAATGCTGTGATAACCAAAATAAAGTGTTTAGATTTCTGATCTAGAACAAATCTAACAACTGGTTATTGTTATGGCTGTAATTATATTTTATTGATTTTTTTTTAAATAAAGAAAGAAATTCAAATTATATTATCCTATTAACTGAATCTCTGGTCTGTGCTGAGGTCTAAAATTAATTCATTAGAAAACTGCAGATCATTGCAGAAAATTCAAAATCTTTAGCGAGGAATCCAAGTGGTCCTAAAGCGGACACCTGAGGCATGCCGCAGCCAGACTCAGCAGACCAGAAAAGATAAGGAATTTTGTGGGGTTGTACATTCACACTCACCGATCAGCAGAATGGATAGTAAGGCAAAGCATGCCGCAGGGTCCTATTAACAATGAAAGTGGCCAGGCAAGCGTGCGAGCATTTATGACCTCTGTGAAAAGAACAGAGGGAATATTGTTCCTATTATTCTCGGTTCATCGTTTCACTTTTCGTGTGAAGGTCAGTTCCAGAAAGAGGTCGAACTAAGAGGTGGGAAGGGAGGAAAAGAGAATAATTCATATTCTCATAAAAGGGTCAGTGCAAAAGACCATTGAGTCAATCTCTATAGTTCTCTCTCACTCTTTCCCTCACTTTCTCTTTCAAAGCTTAAAAGGGATCTACAGCTAGCTGGATGCCTTTAGTCAAAGACACCCATACACTCTTAAGAAATAAAAGCTTCTTGTTTTATTCCTTGTAGCATTAAACAAATGCTTCTTGTTCAAATTTTCTTATCAAGAACCATTTTTCACTGCAGGGCATCTAGTTGTCAGCGGAGGAAGTAAAGGATTTACTAGTTCACCCAAAAACTGCAATTTATTTACTTACAATTCCAGACTGTCCTGTGACTGTGACGTTAAAGGCAAGAGAAAAGAAAAAAATAACTCTTTAAGAGCCTAATTTCTGTTACTTTTTGTAAAGAAAGATCCAGTTTGTGCAATGTGAAAATGGGGGCTGATGTTACAAAGCCAACCAGCTGAACTGAGCACAAGTTCAGTGGCTGGTTGCATAAACTGCTTAGATTAGTCTTAAAAGTTGGTCATCTGTTTATTTATTTAGCCTATGTATTTTCTTCAAGACTGGTTATAACTTTTTAAAGTTAGTTACATAAAAAGGTCTAATTTGAATCTTGGCTAACTGCTGGTTGATTAAACACAACCAGCCTAACTAAGACACAGTCTAAAAGTGGCTACGTTTATCGAGATCTGCATATTGCTTTCTATGTTCTATAAAGCACCAGTAACTATTTTAATGCTTCATAAAAAATACCCCAGAACATTAATTTAGAACTATTTTTAGGACTGCCATTTTTTCTTCAAATTACAGTTTTAACTAAAAACAAAAACTTTGCTCTTAAAAAATATGCCTCTTCTTACATTTAAAATGATTTTAAAATCTATATTTTTTAAAACATCAGTGTGCTGTCAAGCTTTTATAACACTTGAAAATATAATAAACAGTAAAATTAAAGGTGTTATGAAAATAGGCATTAAACAACTGTTAAACTCTTTTTCATTCCTTATTTTTAAGAGTCAATAAGTAAATACTATATAAAGTGCCTAACATATTGTGAGTGGTCCATCCTCAGAAGGACACAGCTGGACACACATACACACCAAAAGTCACTCACACACACAACATGCTCACACTAAACACAGCTGATGGAAAGGCCTGGGGCTTTACTTCTGCAGTCTTGCCGTATCACCACGCTGCCTTCTGTCTCTGCATCTGCTCACTTTGTCAGAGTCTGTTATCATCCATATTACACCTCCCACTATTGACACATAAACCTACATGGACTTGTCCCTCAGTATGCAAAAAATGTATTTTTAATTTAAAAGTCTTAAACCGATGTCACCATATAATCCCTGGAAAAAAGGTAGAAACAATGTAATATGTTCTGTTATTGCCAATTAGATCATCATATTATCCCTATGTAGAAAAGAGGAATCAAGAGCTGTGGGTTTGGTTGATTTAACATGCAGTTTATGAACTCAGAGAGTTTATTAACGCTTCTGTGTTGCAAAACAAAAGCCTCTGGTGTATTAGTTCTCTCACCAGAGTTGTTAGTCATGGTCCACTACACTATAACATCATAAACATCCACAAAAATGAGAGAAATTATGACACAAGCGTCATCTTCTATCAGAGGAGTAATTAGTGCTATGGCCTGTTAATTAAGGCTCAGAGTTTCTCTCTAAATTACCTTAGAGGAAAAGAGTTTTGTTTGTAACACTGTAAAAATAATTGGTTCAAGCTTATTTTTATGGAAATCAATTGCCTCCTTACATTGTTGGTGACTTATTTAACTGATTACTGATGACTTTCTCACGAATAAGGTACTCATGTGCATAATTACCATTAAAAAAAAAACATGTCCTGGTCATTTTTCTCACCAAATGTGTCATTGATTTTGGGGTTAAATGTTACTTGTTCTTGACAGGTTTCGAGAGACTCACCCAATACCTCAACATAAATTATTTGAGTTAAATAGACAATGCTCAGACTTACATTCAAACTTTCTAAGATTTAAAATATGTTTTTTTTCCTAATGATAGAGTATGTATTCTGCTTTCCTTCTTCAAAGAGGAATATTTTGAAATGCCTGATTCACTAAATGGAACTAAACCAAGAGAAATGTTTTTAGGGCAAGAAATATCATTAACAGAAAAAATAGTGGAATACACATCATTATCTCCTATGTTTGGTCATTTGTTTCCTACTGTATTTTTCTCATCTGAAGTTTTGGAGAACTCCTCCTCAATGGTGTAAAAAGTTTGTACAGTATTTGCATGTGCACTTGAATTTGCTTCTGTCAGGAAAAGTATTTCAAACTCTAATGTTGGTCGATAATCAATATTTCCCTATTTACTCCCACTGGGCAACTCTGATAATGGTATTAGGCCACACGTGTGTCTTATCAAGGCCTAGTGATTCATTCATTACTAGGATGAATCTCAAGCAGTGCAATAGACTGAGCAGGACTCCAGCTGTTTATTGTCTCTTATTGTGCCTAATGTCTTTTTAACACTCTGGAGAGGAATAGACAGGAAAGACAGAGGTTAAATGATGAAAGCCAAATACATGACATTTTCTTGTTAATAAATCAATGACCTCCTTATACACGCATTACACTGAAGGAAGTCAAAACTGGTTTTATTGTTCTGGCTTTTTACTTCATTTGTGTTCGCTTTGAGGTATCTATATGCTAGTGCAGTGCTTCTCAGCTGGTGGGTCATCATGTGCCAACATGGATGAGTTGTATGATATAAACTCATCCTTGGAAACCTTGAACTATTCAAAACTATGCAAAGTGAAAGAAAATATGACCTAGATTACATGAAATATGGGTTCACTTCCAACAAGATTGAAAATGGTATGTACCGACCACAGTGTGTGATGAATTACTGGCAACCGAGAACATCAGTTTGACATTCAGTTGACATTTAGAAATAAACCACTGAAGATTGTAAATCCCACTTCTGCCATTACATGCATTTACACGTTTTCTTATTCAGTCTGTCATGTTAATAATTTGATGTTTTTGAGGTTTGATTAATGAAGGTAAATAAAGGTAATAAAGGTAAAATCTAGGTCTTACAGCAAAATCAACTGAGAAGCACTGTACTTGTGTAAGCCAAAAAAATGGCAAACTTCACTTTTAGTAGATAATAAAGCAATATCGCACAAGCAAGTGTGTTTTATGGACATAAATCAGAATGGCTGTGATTAAGCCTCTGAGGCATTTATATGCTGGTGCAGTAGAATAGCATTTACAGTACGCTATGCAGACCATGCTCAAAAACCTTGAACTATGCAAAACTATAAATTATATATAAATAAACAGCACTTTCAAAACATGATTCTTTATGGAAACTTTTAAAAAGGGCACAAGATTAAGTTTTTTATGGAGGACCTGGATAGTTTACATGTCAAATTTGTTAGCAAGGATGGCTAGGGTTGTTTTGGAGCAAAATGGAGACAGCACGATTGTGTGATATTGCTTTTATACAGGAGTTCAGTAAACAAGAAGTTAATATTGAGGAACTTACATGTCGTTTTGTCTGTTTTACTCCACTAGCGAAAATAGTTCCAAACAAGCCCCTCACACAAACAAACAAATAGCGGTGTTTTGCTCCTGAATGATTCCAGTGTTGTCAACTAATTTTCAGGTAAAGTTGCTAAAGACAAGTTGATTTGTTGCTAAAAGTTGCTAAATGACGTTGTGACGTCATTGGAGGATGATACTGTGTCATTGTGTAGAATACACATTGAAATTACTAAAATTTCAGCAAAGAATATAATTTGAAATATGTTCATTTAGATTTGTTTTTAGAAGTAATATACTCACCTCAGTCATGGTATTGAGGGAGGAAGAGAGCGTTTTCATTACTTTTTATCAGGTGACAGAACTGGTACACTATGAATAGATTAGTTGCAAGTCTCATAATTACTGTATTACCTGTCTCATAACTAATAACAATGTTACACACACGGACATCAATTTCCTCTTTCTGGAAGTCTGGAGAACAAGGTTTTCTCTGAAATGTACTGGAGTTTACCCTATATTATCCAAAGATACTTTAAAAAGAACAAACAAAAACAAGGACAGAAAACACCTTTGTGGTAGAAGTGAAAAAGAAAAAATAGCATCATACAGTATTTCTGTGTAAACTACATTTTATCAGTGACAGTCATATGTAGGTGTAACTATATTTGAAAAAAAAAAAAATAAATAAATAAATAAATAAAAGAAAATGTGCTAATAATTTTCTGTCAAGACATTATCCATTAATTATCCAGAACAGTAATCCTAAAACACAATGCAATAAAGTGCAAAATTCATAATACAGGTAAAAATAAATATGGAAAATTCCTTCATATTAATACAGTACATTGCGCCCTGTTTTTACGGTATTTTAACAGGTTTTTACAGTGTATGTTTGCGTTAAAAAAAATCACAAATTATGTTCTTTGTAACTATTTATACTGTATGTATAGGAATATTTCATATAATTGCATTAGATCATTTTTCTTTAAGTGAATTCAGCCCATTATCAACTTGTTGCAAGTTAATTGACCTCAAAGGCTATTGTTTAGTAGACTTTACTGAACAACAATCACATTAAACTGTAATTATAAGTGAGAAAATCACACTGCCATTAGCAAGAACGCTTATTTATATACTGAAGTGCTCGACCAAACTGGTCTCAAAACAATTTCCTTGATGACTGATCTCATTTCAAATGCACTGAACAAAGGTGGGCATTTGTTGCCACATTTTTTGAGGTCAGGCTGGGCAATTAAAGTGATATTTCATCAAAAAAATACATCATTCCAAACTTATAACTGTTTGTATGTTATGGAACACAAAAGGAGATGTGCAGAAGGATGTTCAATGCCTTTAGCATTATTTATGTCATCTTGATGTGTCATATTAATATAAATCACATTTGGGAACATACTAAAAGGTTGTGTTCCATGGAACACAACTGTTCACTGTTCCTGGCTGGTGGAACAATCTTCCCACCCCAATCCGGAATGCTGATTCCCTGACAACTTTCAAGCGACAGCTGAAAACTCATCTC